>BLSH010489184.1:1496180-1508370 GCA_018402905.1 Glandirana rugosa
ACCGACCGCAGTATCGACTAGTGTACACGTCGTAGTACCGTCAACATCTAATTTGTCTCCGGTTCTACCGTCGAAGGAACCGACTTTTAATATCCTCCCAAATGATGGTGAAATTTGGGGGGAGGACGGGTCTGGTTAAAAGCCGAAAGTCGCGACAGCGTAAAACTTACTGTTAACGCGCCAGCACGCTACAACATGGGTTTATTGTAAAAATAGTAAAAAAAGGGGTGTTTATCTCGAAATAAAACCACCATAAACTAGTGGAGACGCAAAAAAATAAAAAACTCGCATTGCGGGGGGTCAGACTGACCCCCCACACCACCGATCGCCGCGATGCGCGGCGGCTTGTTATCCTGAGGACGTCATATGACGTCCAGTCAGGATAACTCAGCCACTTCCTGGCCGTCATTCTGCATACGGCGGTCGGGAAGTGGTTAAAATCGTCACTCTTTCGTTGTTTATAGCTCAAAAAATAAAAAAACGCAGAGGTGATCAAATACCACCAAAATAAAGCTCTATTTGTGGGGAAAAAAATGATAAAAATGTTATTTGGGTACAACATCGCACGACCGCGCAATTGTCATTCAAAATGCGACAGCGCTGAAAGCCGAAAATTGGTCTGGGCAGGAGGGGGGTTTAAAGTGGTAGTAAACCCTCCTATAATTTTCAGCCAAGGAAGCTGCCATCTTGGCCTCTGTTTAATCTACAACTGCCATGATGCTGCACATGTGATCAGCTATGACGCCAGCCATTGGATGGTTTGACAGTTTGGTTTAGAGCACAACCAATGGGAGTGTTACATTTCCGGCACGTGCCAGAAATGGAACTGGTTTTTCAACTGTTAAATGGATGGGTTTACTACCGCTTTAATTGCCCAGTAAGCAAGTGGTTAAAAAGATTTACATCACTTCCTGTCATGACAGGACAGATCTCGGAGAATGGTTAGTTGCCCAAATTTCATGAGAAGATGACTGGGCTACTTAGCATTCCTCCGGGATCTTGTTTGGCAGCAGAAAGACGTCACCACCACCTGCATTGTGGAAGTCAGGGAAATGAGAGTATACTGTGTTATCTAACTACTTTTTCTTCAACAGGTTCTTTTTTTTTCTTTTCTGCAGTATTTGGACATAAGGAGGAGGCTTTGGTAAATACTGTATGTGCACCTTTGTTTGGAGTGCAAGGTTAGCTTTAAATTTGATAGGTGTCCTACAGAAGAGGAAGTAAAGGGTAAAGGGTTTTTTTTTTAGTACAGTGGAGGAAGGATAGCTATGTCAGGTTTTTAGCTCTGTCTTTGCCACCAATGACTGTTCATGCAATGGGAAATGAGGAGAAATGTCCCCAAAAAGTTCACATCATTGAAAAACAGAGACTTTAAACCTTTTCAAGTCAGATTGGGGTTCTGTTTTCATTGAAGTTTTGGGTAGCCTGGGACTGAGTTAGAATATCTGTCAATTATTTTTTAATGCTTTTTTTGTTTGGGGAGATTTCGCCTCAATTCCTGCCCAGAGTCACTGAATCATCTAACGTACACTATATTACCAAAAGTATTGGGACACCTAGGCACATGGACTTTAATGGCATCCCAGTCTTAGTCTGTAGGGTTCAATATTGATTTGGCCTACACTTTGCAACTATAACGGCTTCAACTCTTCTGGGAAGGCTGTCCACAAGGTTTAGGAGTGTCTATGGGAATGTTTGACCATTCTTCTAGAAATGCATTTGTGAGGTCAGACACTGATGTTGGAGGGAAGGCCTGGCTCGCAGTCTCCACTATAATTCATTACAAAGGTGTTCTTTTGGGTTGAGGTCAGGACTCTTTGCTGGCCTGTCAAGTTCCTCCACCCCAAACTCGCTCATCCATGTCTTTATGGGCCTTATTTTGTGCACTGGTCCAAATCATTTGGTGGAGGGGGGATTATGGTGTGTGATTGTTTTTCAGGGGTTGGGCTTGGCCCCTTAGTTCCAGTGAAGGAAACTCTTAAGGTGTCTGCATACCAAGACGTTTTCGACAATTTCATGCTCGCAACTTTGTGGGAACAATTTGGGGATGGTCCCTTCTTGTTCCAACATGACTGTGCATCAGCACACAAAGCAAGGTCCATAAAGACATGGAAAGCAAATGCTCTGCTTCCAACTGTCATCCAACAATAAAGGAATGAAAAAAAAACAAAGAAGCAGGTCGGTTGCTTTGGGCAACAAGAAAATGTACTTTACACTGTAAATCAGCCCCATAATAACTTCTAACGTCCAATAATGGGTTGATTTTTATTATTTCCTTTTAATTAGACCTGTGCCAATTCTGAATCCTACACATCAGCGTCACATTCTTTGTTAACGACTTTTTCTATACATCGATTATGATATAAAGTGAATTAATTACCGTGTTTATGTACCACTTTGTACTTGGAGTATTTTTGACACAACAGATCATTCTATTCATGCTAATAAATGACTATTATTAGAGATAATTACACAGAAGATTTCATTTTCCAAACATCTCTGTGTATTTTTCCTCATTTGCAGCGCAGTTCTCTAGGAAACGCGTTCGCAGAGCTATAGGAGCAACAACTGATGTCATTAATGGCTTATTATTGCTCGGGTGAAGCAAAGCTTTCACAGAAGAATGGAATAGTTTTGTGAATGTTTTCTCTGTGTTCCAATGTTTTTATGAAAGCTAATATGTCTTCTTCAGCTTGCTGGAAAAAAAATCTGGTACCAAAATGGAACAAATCACAGTCGGTTTCTGAAAAAATCATTACCAGATCAATAAAGGGAACCTGTGATGAAGTAAAACAGCCGTGTAATTAGGCTGTGCTGGAAACAGCCATCTGCTGACCTGTGCCACATAGTAGCTTCATGTGAACCTATGCTGTTCCCATGCAAGAAAAATAACAGGATCATTCACACTGCACAGCGCATGTTATTATTAACATGGGGACTTTGTGCTCCCTATACTAATTGGAGCCCAGTGTTCATGTCTTTGTACATCTGTAAGCACTGTTCTTGGGATTTGCTGCATCTGAAATACACTATATTGTCAAAAGTATTGGGACACCTGCCTTTACACGCACGTGAACTTTAATGGCATCCCAGTCTTAAGCCTCGTACACACGGGTGCGACAGTCATACGATGTCCAAAATTGTATGTTGGCTGTTGTGTCTCGCGTACTGACATGCACTAAGCGATCATACAACCTAGCCGAACGTGGTGACGTGTTACAAGCATATAACGAGGAAGTTCAGGTGCATGTGATTTGTGAATTAGGAACGTAGGTTTCCCAGAACTGATACTTCTGGGCGTTCCTGACTTCTGAGCATGCCTGTTTTGCATGTACTTTGTTGGGCCAAATTCTCTGTACACACGGTACAATGGTCATACAACCACTTGTTGTACAACCAAAGTTTTCTAGTCTGCTCATCCAACTTAAGTTGTACAACCATTGTACGATGGCTGTTTTAATCGCGCGTACTAACGGTCGGATGATCGTACAGCAAGCTGGTTGTATGACCGTTGTTGTACAACCGTTGTATTGTGTGTACGGGGCTTTAGTCCGTAGGGTTCAATATTGAGTTGGCCCACGCTTTGCAGCTATAACAGCTTCAGCTCTTCTGGGAAGGCTGTCCACAAGGTTTAGGAGTGTCTATGGGAATGTTTGACCATTCTTCCAGAAGCACATTTTTGAGGTCTCTGTACAGGCCAGTCAAGTTCCTCCACTCCAAACTCGCTCATCCATGTCTTTATGGACCTTGCTTTGTGCACTGGTGCGCTGTCATGTTGGAACAGGAAGGGGCCATTATGAGTTTTCTCTGAGATCTAGGGGGTAACATTGATCCAAAGCCTCTTTTATGACCATTTCACATTCTGGTGGTTACATGCACTATGGTATGTTCATTTTTGGTGGATTTTCTCAGTTTGGAGACTTGGCTATAATATATTGGATTCACGTGACACATTTAAAAAAACAGTTTGGGTATTTAAAGAATAAAGAATCATACTTACCTAGGTTGATGCAGCATTGGCCAGAGGCTGAGCCAGCTGCCGGTCCAGGTATCTGGGTGGATCCCTACATTATAGTTGGGATCGCTCCAGAGCCTGGATCGACTGAATACGGGTCACAGTAGTGCAGAACTATTTGTACTCCTGTGACCCACAGGAGAGGTAGGGCTAAAAGAACTTTGACCCTACTTCTCCTTTAATTGTATTATGCACTTTTCATGTGAATGAGCACTTTTGTGATGGTTCACTAACTAGTTTTTGGATATACTGCACTATGTGTGTTATCTATATTTTTTTCATATTATGTCCTACTGTGTGGAATATCACAGAGAGAATCTGGAGCCTTATTGACGCCTTGAGTGGTCACCATTTACAACATTGTTTGACTTCTAATTGATAGAGGGTCTTTTTTTTTGTTCTGGTAAGCAGTGAGACATATAAAGAGCAATTGACCCACAGATGACACCTCAGATGACGTCCAATGATGAACGCTTAAGACGGACCCATAACGTCATCATGCAATTACGCACTTCCGGTCCGAGATGGTGGAACGCACACTAGCCACGGACTTCCCGGCTTGCGGTCTGACTTCCCTTACACACATGTAAGTGGCTGATATCTTGCCTCTGTATTGCCTGAAAACATTTTGCACCTCAAGGAGTCTCTCATTGTTTCTTACATGGGGATACCAGCATTTGGTCTGCTAACTAGGCGCCAAGTGTTAGTTTCTTCAGAACTGTTTGGAGGTGGTGAGTGGTTTTCTGCGTTTAGGAGCACGAGTGCCACCTGAGCACCGCCGTGTGGTTATTTCTAACACTGCACCATCAACACTGACATTTCTCTGTATTTCTGAATTGGTGTTTGCATTTTTTGCACAGGACTCTTTTTTGTTACATATGTGGGACTTGAGTTAACTACTGCACATTTATCTGGATTTCCTCATGAATTGCATGATATTATTTGCTGGAATTGCACATTTATTTTTTATGTTTTTTTGAACTGTATATTTATTGTTGCTGTGTTTGCACATTTTTTCAGGATTTCATGTATTTAATGCTTGCGTTTTGAACCTATTTTACACTCAGTTTAGCACTTACCCTTGGGGGTACACACATATATATTTTTTATATATAGCTTTCCATTGTTCACATTTAACTTTGTATTTTATATATTTATTGCTTGGTTTGCACATCTGAGTAGCCCTGGAATTTACGTGATTCTATGTAAAAATATTATACTAGCAGCACCACACCCACTTTCATTTTCATTCTCTCTACTATGTAAATGTTCACTGATTTCATTTGGGAATACTGCACTATGTTTATATTATTTTTTTTTGCATACTATGTTTCACTGTACGGAATATTGCTGAGAGAACATGGAGTCCTTTTGATGTGATATCTTGAGCGCATTTATTTGACATTATTAAAATTATTGTAAACCCTCACCTTGTAAAACAGCACATTCAAGGCAAAACATTTGTTTATAGATATACAAAAGCCCACATTATAAAATACCCCCTTTGAAAAGCAAGTCTGTGCAGGAGAGTGGAACCGGGGTTATAAAGAAGTAAGTGTAGGTAAACGCCGTACTCTCGGACTCGTTTTCCATTTGCAATGGTACAAGGCAGAGGTGCCCGCTCTCCCCTCTGCTATTTGCACTCACCCTTGAACCCATGCTAAATAGGATAAGACTGAACCCCAGTATTAAAGGGTTGACTGTAGGACCCGTAGAACACAAGTTATCTGCCTACGTGGACGACGTGTTATTCTATGTTTCAGATCCGCTGATTTTGCTCCCTAATATTATGGCTGAGTTACAGGTCTTTAATGAGGTCTCAAATTTTAAAATTAATTATAACAAATCTGAAATCCTGCCTCTGATAATTTCTGAGGAGTTGAGGACCTGTCTGCAATTCTCCTTCTTGTTCTCATGGTGTAAAGCCTGAAATGGAGGTTACTGTGTAGTGCTAATTAGGACTTGGAGATGCCACTAATATTAATAATGAATAGTGGGCAAGAGATAAGGGAAACGTGAAAAGGTGACGTGCACTATACTGTAATGTATATGCACTCTAGGTAGAGTGCCATATAGGGGATAAAACAAGATGTATACAGAAAATTATTTTGAAGGTTTGGTTATGAAATAAACATCACAAATATGTGTATGTATATAACCAGGGTATATGACCAGGGTGAGGGAACGAAGCCCTCAAATTCATCGGTCCTCCCACCCCAGGCACACACAACCAACGTGAAACTGCTAATATGTAAATCAAAAAGTGGATCATAAAAATATATGTGTTGACTTAATAACAAATAAATAAATAGATAAGTATCTATGTGTCTGTGAGGGGAGACCCGCCTCTAGAACACATAGAAAAACGTAATATAAAAATAGGTGTAAAAAAATTATATTTAACAGCTGTTAGGGTATCATTCTAGACTACTCAGGACCATAAAAAGTTCATAGTGAGAGTTCAAACAGTTTGTGCAAATCTTCAAAAAACGGGGAATCCTTAAATGAGGGGATATAACCTCTGGGGGTCCCTGAGGGGACTGTGGAACGCCGTCACTGAATAGGTTAAAGGCTTACCAGACAGCCAGTGTAAACACGCCTCAACAGAATCCACCAAAGACAAGGACTTCTCCAGGAAGGATGGAACCCGGCTTTGTTTCTGTATTGGTGTCACCAATCGGGCGCTCCCCTGTCTGGTATATCCTATTCATGGTGATGTGAGTTGGTAGCTTCCACCGTCCTTGACATTCCAGGGACTCTCATAAAGTACCAGATAGGAATAGAAAAAGACCTCACATAGTGTAAATCAGTAAAAACTGAGTTTATTAAAAGAAAGTATTGCACTTACATCCAAATTGAAAACAATGAGCTTGTCTCAAATGTGGTGCAACAGCATAGGCTCAGCAGTCACCCGACATATTTCATCCTCATGGACATCATCTAGGGTCCATGAGGATGAAGCAGAAACAAAGCTAGAGGCGCTCAGAGACATTTTTGGCCGCTTCCCTATGGACGAGTGGCGCTACTGGCAACTCCGCCACTTCATTCTTAGCCTGCCTCGGGCTGCTCGGCCTCCCTCATCCGCTACCCCCTTTGAAAAGCTATGTATGTCAACGTGAACGGTGCCGTACTCCATCTCTGTGTTTTATGGAATGCTGCAGTCACTGGATCCCAGAGGAAAGCCCTTATACATCAGGGAGTGGGAAAGAGACCTGCAATGTGAATTTTCTGAACAACTTGCCCAACTTTACTGCCTCACACACTCTAGTTCTGTTGACACAAAAATGCAAGAATGTGGGTTCAAACTGTTGACCCGGTGGTATAGGGTCCCGTCCGAACTGGCCAGGATCTACCTAGCTCTTTCTGATGTCTGATGGAGGGGATGTGGCCAAAGGGGCACGTTCCTACATGTTTGGTGGGAGTGCCCCAAGATCAGGCCCTACTGGCAAGATATCTGATCCCAGATTAAAGATATCGAACTGCTGGACTCCCCATTGGAGAACCTATTGCAGGTCTCCACCGTTCCTCTCCGCCAGTATCGCAAATTAGTATTGCCCCTTTTGCTGAACGCAGCTAGGAGACTAATTCCAGTCCACTGGAAATCAACTCAAGTCCCGAGTAGGGAGGAATGGATACATCTTGTAAACTATATAATGGCGGCGGAGGAATGGATGGCGACATGCACAGATAGATCTGCACAATTCTATGGTATCTGGGCAACATGGATACATTATAACACAAAGATGCAAAAAAAAAAAAAAAACACCTAAAGTAATAGGTTTTGAACGATGCACCTTGCTAGGACTTACCAACCCATGAATATGTGAACCGGACCCTAGAAATAATGCTGTGTACATGTCTAACTGTTAAAAAAAAACAGTGCTGCCCACTGCCTCTACCTCTTCCTCATCTACTCTCTTTACCCTTTCTTTTCTAAATCTCTCACTCTCTATATATGTGGTTATAACACTGCACTTTCCCCAACCTGCTGGTTGTCCTTAAGTTTGACTCGCTAACTCACGATACACCTGGAGGACTATAACGACTACCGAGGTAGATCGGGTGTCCTAAGGCAAAATAAGTTTATGTAAATTCAGTTGTTTCTGCACTAAATTAGATACTACTGTCAACTGACCCGAACCTCGTACGATAAGTCAAACCTTTCTGTTTACTTGTTTGTAGAGAACCAGGCTCATGTTAGGCCTAATGTCCATTGCCTATTGGATAACCGGCGTTCGGTCCTTGCTGGCCCTCTACTCTATTGTGTTGCTCTATGTTTTATATTGAAAAATGATAAATAAAGATTACTTAAAAAAAAAAGAAGCAAGTGTGTGCTGGAGGAAGAGAAGGGGTGTATATAAAGGATTCACGTTGGAATCAATCCTCTGGGCATCCCATAACTATCCCAATCCCTATCCAAGTTCAATCCCCTAATAAAAAAACAAAACAAAGTACCGGCCTGTTTCATGACTCCGGATGGAAAGAAAAGTGTGATTGAGGGCAGTGTGAAGGGTGGAACCACTACATTCAGCAACCCCCAAGGGGGCAATGGCTACACATGGTACAGCAGGCACATATCCGCAATACGAAATGCTGGGGTAACAAACACTTTAAGAGCACTGTCTGACTTCTCATTGATTGAGGGTCGCTTTTATTCTGGTAAGGTGTACTAATACAGCTACAGCACAGAAACACTCCAAAGTCTTGTGGATGCCTTCCCAGAAGAGTGGAGGCTACTATAGCCACAAAGCAGAAGACAACTCCATATTAATGCCTACGGTTTTGGAATTGGATGTCTAACAAGATCAAACAGGAGTTCTCAATCTTTGCCATATAGTGTATACAGCTGCAGACTTCAGTTAATCTAGACCGGCCATTCTCAAACAGGGTTCTGTAAAACACTAAAGTTCCTCCAGTGCTTGCTAGGAGTTCCTTGAGTTGTGGCTGATTGACCTCTCATTTGATGATGCCAGGAGAGTTCTGGGGCCAACTCCACTTAGAGGAGCCAACTGCATAACATCAATGATCTATTTAGCTGTCATTAAAGTGATTGTAAAGTCAAATTTTTTTTTTAAACACTTAAAGTGGTAGTAAACCCTCCTATCATCTTCAGCCAAGGAAGCTGCCATCTTGGCCTCTGTTTAATCTACAACTGCCATGATGCTGCACATGTGACCAGCTATGACACCAGCTATTGGATGGTTTGACAGTTTGGTTTAGAGCACAACCAATGGGAGTGTTACATTTCTGGCACGTGCCGGAAATGTAACTGGTTTTTAAACTGTTAAATGGATGGGTTTACTATCGCTTTAAGTCTACAACTGCCTTAGCTCCTACTTCACTGAAAACAACCTTCTTGACCTCTTAGTCTGGCTTTCACTAGCAGCACTCCACAGAAACTGCCCTACTAAAATTCACTAATGATTTACTAAGTACTAAAACAAATGGCCACTACTCTATATTCTTACTAGTAGACCTCTCTGCGGCCTTTGATACCGTGGACCACCCTCTCCTTCTCAATAAACTCCACTCCCTTGGTCTCCAAGATTCTGCTCTATCCTGGTTCTCCTCTCATCTACCACAGCACTCCTTTAGTGTTGCCTACAATTCTGTCTCCTTCTCTCCCCTTCCTCTTTCTGTAGGGGTCCTCCAAGGCTCTGTTCTTGGATCCCTGACCTAGGTGACTTGATAACCTTCCACGGCTTCCAATACCAGCTCTATGTTGATGACACCCAAATCAAATCGGTCTACTCCTCACCTCATGCCTTCAGTCTCCTCTCACATTATTAACTTCCTACCTGACATATCAGCATGGATGTAGTACAACTTCCTTAAACAAAATCTCTCTAAAACCGAGCTGATAATATAAGGTGTAATGAATAAGCGCACGTTAGGCAACGTGTCTACCATTCAGCACTTTGTTGTCCTGTAACCTTGGAATGTCCCAATATAGAATTTTGGATTGCAGTTTGTGGTGTGCAGCCATTTCTTCTTATTTATTTATGTGGAGGCGAGCCGGGGCGGGCACCCACAGCATCCATCAGGCTTCCCTCTACTCACCTGGAGCGGCGGGTCTTCTGTCTTCTGATATTATTCCCTGCCCGTGCCCCCTCCATGACTTTTCCATCAAAATCACTAATGCAACCATCAATCCCAGCCATCAGCCAGGGTACCAGGTGTAATCCTAGATTCTGGCCTGTCCTTTCGGCCCCAAATCCAATCGTTGTCAAAAACGTATAGACTTCACTTCCGTAACATCTCTAAAATTTGCCCCTTTTTAACTAATGAAACCACCAAGCTACTCATTCACTCCCTTGTTATCTCTCGCCTTGACAATTGCAACTCCCTTCTCATAGACCTTCCTATCCATAGGCTACACAGTTATAACCTTTTGTACCACTTACCCCACCCAATTAGATTGTATTCTCTTATGACCAGGGCCCTCTTATCCCTCTTGTATGTTATTGTATTGTAACTGTACTGTCATCCTTTGTATAGTGTAAAGTGCTATGTTAACTGTTGGCGCTATATAAATCCTGTATAATAATAATAATAATAATTAATGTTCCCCACTAATAAGGAATGTGTGTTGCAATAGTAATCCTGCTCAGTATGAGAGGAACCACAGGTTCAGGCATTTGGTGTATGTGTTTGTCTGAGGAGCCAATGGGGCAAGGCTACCATCTGTGGGATTGACTGAACACCTCTCAGGCTGGGTTCACACCACAGCATGCTCCGGCTCACAGCAGGGGTCCGGTGCGTTCCCGTTCACCATTTCAATTTCAATTTCTGACCTGAAACGGACCAAAAGACGAACAGGACCCCTGTGCAAATTCGCACCGGAGATGTGTGAACTGGCTCCATAGAGAGATGGTCTCAATCTCCTGATATTGTGAATTTGATGCGGGGAATCCGCATCCAATTCACACTTGTGTGAACCCAGCCTAAGTCAAAATTCCCCCTAAAGGGGTTGATATCGCAGTGCCATGGAGCCCAGGTTGGCCTGGGATAGACAGGATGGGGGGCGGGCAGCCAGCGCGCAGCACCGCCTTCCTCGCGGCCAGAGCGGGGATGGAAGCGGCTCACCTCTCTCCCAGAGCGCATTGCATGCTCCTTGGGAACCCGGTGCTAAATTATTTGTAGACTACCTGACTCTCCATCAACTCAACCCCCACAGTTATTACCTTTTATATCACTTGACCCTCCCTCTTAGATTGTAAGCTCTTACGCGCAGGGCCCTCGGATTCCTCCTGTATTGAATTGTATTGCACCTGTACTGTCTGCCCTCATGTTGTAAAGGCTGCACAAACTGCTGGCGCTATACAAATCCTGTATAATAATAATATATAGTAGCTGACCGAAAAGTTAGAATGTTGTTTGGAGGTTTTGTAGGAAATTGGCAGCAGGTCCTTGATATTTTTTTTTTTAGTACATGCTTGCAGAACTTGGTTCTAGGCGGCAAAGGTTTTCTCTCCATACCTCCATGGAGCTTCCAGTATAACCACCAAAATGCTGACTGTCATGCAGCATTATATTTTCATGAGAGAATTCTAATTCATCCTGACCACCTACTCTCTGCTGATCATACGACCACCCTGCCGGAGGCTCATTATACAGTATCTCACAAAAGTACACCCCTCACATTTTTGTAAATATTTTATTCTATCTTTTCATGTGACAACACTGAAGAAATGACACTTTGCTACAATGTAAAGTAGTGAGTGTACAGCTTGTATAACAGTGTAAATTTGCTGTCCCCTCAAAATAACTCAACACACAACCATTCATGTCTAAACCGCTGGCAACAAAAGTGAGTACACCCTTAAGTGAAAATGTCCAAATTCCCTCCCCGATGTCATGTGACTCGTTAGTGTTACAAGGTCTGAATGGGGAGCAGGTGTGTTAAATTTGGTGTTATCGCTCTCACTCTCTCATACTGGTCACTGGAAGTTCAACATGGCACCTCATGGCAAATAACTCTCTGAGGATCTGAAAAAAAGAATTGTTGCTCTACTTAAAGATGGCCTAGGCTATAAGAAGATTGCCAAGACCCTGAAACTGAGCTACAGCACAGTGGCCAAGACTATACAGCAGTTTAACAGGACAGGTCCACTCAGAACAGGCCTCGCCATACTCAACCAAAGAAGTTGAGCGCACATGCTCAGCGTCATATCC
>BLSH010489184.1:1511269-1539927 GCA_018402905.1 Glandirana rugosa
TTGTAAATAGTCAGGGTACTTCACTAATGTTAGACTCTATGTAGTAGGACGAGACAGGGTAGAGTTGCATAAGGCGCGTAGATAAAGGGAGCCTCGGTACGGGAACGACATCTCCACCGAAAACAGCTCACTGTCCATCTTCTTTTGTTTCTTTTTAAATCGCCTCCAGTGTTTCTATTAGGAATCTAGGTATATAATAGGACTGTTCGACGAGTTTCGACATTAGTATTAAAACGCCAGGTCTACTTAGGCGGGCTCTTTTCTTTTTATTACCAAAAACCTACATAAGTCAAGACTAGTAGACCCGTCGTTGACTAATAATAAGGACGGGAGGGTTTGAGTGGAGGAGGGGACACAAATACACCCACCGATCTTAAACGAAATCGTTCGAACTTTAGATGACCATCCAATTAACAGAATACAAATCTAACGGACATACGTTGAGATGGGACAGAGCAGGATGATGTATCTCAGATTGTAATCACTTCATGGGACTGATAAATGTTTCTGTCTCTGCTGATAAGAAAAGTGGTGGGCTCGAGTGGGAGAAATTGCGAGTGCTTTGCGCATTTAATGATGCCGGGAAATCTTCAGGATATATACGTCAGCTGTGCCATTGTCTCTGGATGAATGAAAAGTGACAGAATATAGAAAAATCATAGCACCTTTTATTCAGTCTATTCATATGGCTGCCAAGATAATAGTTCCATAATATTTAGATGATTGGATGCTGTTTTCTGCTTTTTTTTAGAAGGAAATAAAGTAATTGAGCAACTAAAACCAAATAATGTAAAGCGTAACTCCAAGTCATACATTTTTTTTGTTGTTTTTAGATAGATCAGGGAAGGTTTTGAACCTCTCTCGGGTTCTTATTGCTGTCTGAGGCTTATAGACTGGTGCAGGAGCCCTTCTGGCTCGTAGGTGGCACTGTGCCATTGTTACAGGCAAAGAGGAGGCTATAAGGGAAGTTTAGAGACGCCATTCAGGGCTGATGCAAGGATTTTTGCCGCCCCCATTGGCTCCACCCCTGACTCCACCCACTTTCCCATCCCCATGTGACAGAAGGCGGTGCTATACAGGAAGCATCGGCTCTGCTTCCTCTAGCGCTGACTCCAGTGCTGCGCCTCTAATTACACCACCAGTCGGACGGAGCAGCTGCCTGAGACTGAGTTAGTTACATGCTGCAGCCTGCAGAGCATGCAGACGCAGAGGGAAACCAGCGGCCGGGCGCCCCTAGGCAGCAGTGCGTCCTAGGAGGCTGCCTAGTTTGCCTAGTGGTAGCACCGGCCCTGACTCCATTAGTCCTCTCTATGGAAGTAGGCATCTGATTTGATGCTGAGTTCTCAAGAGAATTGAGGTGGCAACCTCAACATGGGAGCCTTTAAATGAATCCCATGTCATTTGGGCAACGTTTAAGGTTTTAGGTGTAGCACACCCCTCGTAAGAGCTACTGAGTTAGGGTTCCCCACTGCTGCACAGCTAGTCACTTAGCATGTCCTACATTCACTCCAATACGGAAAAAACAGTCCTTGGCTTGTTTTGTTGTTTTTATTAAGGGGTAATAAATTGGATGGGGTAGGAGATTTATGGGTGAAAAATGTCCAGAACACAGAACAAAGGGACAACTTCCTCCCTATTTACACAGATCTTCTTCTTCTTTCCTCCTGCAGTGTACAGCACCTGCTGCTCACTCCTGGTGGAACTAGCAGTATATTGCTAATTCAACAAAGGCCCATTACATGCAGGATCTCTCAGTCCCTTGACAAAAGTAGCACAAAAGCAGTGAACAGCATAACATCTCTCCTTCTGCTTCCCTGTGGCCATGGATCCCAGTTCCACTTGCCTGCAGAATGCCAGTCCACCTGGCTGCCACCAGACACTCCTGGCTGCTCTTCCTCCCAGTCCTCCAGACTGACTCTTTGCACCAGTCTTGCCCAACTGTCACGCACACATGGAGATTTCCCAGGGAAGGTGAGATGAAAACTTGGCACACCTCGGTCTTTAAGAGAGCACTGTTACAGCTGACAGTCTCTCCCCTTATCTTGTCCCTGCACCGTGCTGATCTACTCACTATCTCTGCTTGCTCCTTCCTGCTGCCTCTCTGACATGAATCCCTCCAATACAATAGCTGTTGTATGAATTGGATTCGTCCCAAGTGGGTACCTGCAACGAGGCCCCACCTATATGCTTTGTTGGAGAAAAATCCCCCTTACTTTCTATCAACTTTGTCACCCCAACAGGAAGTGAATAAAAATCTTCACCAGGGACACAGACAACAATATAAATTCATGTATGCGTCTAATCTTCCCCTAGTATATTAAAATAAATGTTTTATTGCTGTTGGACTTCCACTAGGGAATTTCTCCTCACTTCCTGACCTGTTGACACATCACATGAGACAAAAAGTTAACATAACACTAACTAATGTCCTTATTCGCCAAAAAGTAATCCATACACACCCACAATTTAATGACTCTGTAATCTATTTTTCACGAAATTGCTTCTTCTGCCTCCTTTACCCTCTCACTTCCATTTGTTGGGAACAAGCAGTGCGCATAGCAGCAGATAAACAAGTATAACACCAAGAATAGTAAATCCAGCAATATTCAGCCTGCTACGGAGTTCTTTGGGGAATGCAGCTGCATAAGGAACTTCAGCAAAGTAATATATGCTCCCTAAGTGGGGGGAAGAATGAAATTTGGTTGGAATCCAATGTCACTTGCTTGACAGTTCAATTAATCTTCAGCTAGCTTTCTGTAGATTAAGTGGTATATACCAAGTGTTGGTTGATAAAACAATGCAAATCCAAGGAAATGTAATGTAATCAGATATAGCACTTTTTTCTGCAGAAGGACAATGAAAGCTTCACAGTGATCACAGACTTGCAAAATCTATAGAACTACTAGTAGCAACAACTGATGCAAAGTAAGACTGCCTGTGTATAGCGTTCACACTCAAAGTAAATGTATAGGCCTTTCCTAGTATCAGATATGCTGGGAGCTTCAAGAGTAAGGCTGTCTGTGCACAGTGTCTGTGTGGATGAGTTTTCACCACACAGGAACAGAAGATGCAGATGCTGTATACACCGGATACAATGACGATGATGATGATCTCTCCAGTCAATGGCTCTTAGGAAGATTTTTTAGAACAATCTCAAATCATCAAAAATTGCTCTGTTGAAAAAGGTTATGACTCTGGAAAATTAGATAACCTAATTGATGAAATAGCAGAGATCCCTAGGGATGAATTGCTACAAGATAAAACTGAAGAGAGTCCAGAGTCAAACAAACATGAGTGGGGCTTTTTGTCGGATTTCCATATCCAATATAGAGAAGTGGAAGCCATTTTTCAAAGACAATGGCATGTATTATGCATGGACATAACATTGCAACCAGTACTACCAACTAGGCCATAGTTTATATATAGAAAAGCTCCAAACCTAGGAGATAAAGTAGTAAAAAAGGTACTAGATCCACCTAAGAAATCACAAACCTTGTGGGAGGAGAAAAGATTCTTCGCGTGCCAGAGGTGCAGGGTCTGTAAGGAAGTTAACAGGCCCCTAGAGGGATTAAGGATTTCACTTCTACGGCTAATAACAGGCGGTTTGAAATAACACAGTTCATCACATGTAACTCAACGCATGTTGTATACACTTTAGAATGTCCCTGTGTACTTATGTATATAGGCCACACAAAAAGGAAGTTACATATGCGCATAAATTAACATATCCAAAATATCAAGAAAGGGTACAAAGACCATAGTGTTTCCCTCCATTTTAGACTGGCACATGATAGGGATCCATCCAATCTGAAGTTTTGTGGGATTGATTGCATATTTCCAACCTGGCGGGGTTCTAATTTAATTAGAGTGGTGTCTAAATGCGAAACCAAGTGGATATTCCTAGCAGACTCCTTGGCACCGAAGGGCATGAATATCGAGTTAGACATAAATTGTTTCATCAGTGACCTTTGAAATCGATGATTGACCATTACTCGAATTGGCTGATTTTTGACCACTATGGGGCATTTTTAGACTGACCAATATTCCCAAATACCTATGCTTGAGGAAGTAGGTTTTTTAAAAAATTCAAACATGTATGTTTTATAATTTTTAGGTTTTGTAAATTTTATGTTTTATATTCTATGATTATATTATACACTGTATATTCTGAGCAGTGCATGGAATATGCTATCTGCAAAGTTTAGGGTGTATTATATAAAATGAATGGTGTTGGTAACACTATACATGTGAGTTTGCTATTATGAATGTGGAGCACCAAGGATTGATATTGGGGTCTGTCATATATAGAACTAACCTGAAGGTGGCGGTAAAAGTCACTGACAGGAAGTGACAGACAATATTACCGGTTTGTTTTAATATTGTGAGATATAAATTTGTTATGATAACACATTTAATCACTATTGATAGATGTATGGATTTTCCAGTGGCACGGCTGCTGAAGATTAGAGTAGTGCCTGTGGAAAAGTAATAAACAGAAAGTGAGGTTTGGTCCTGGGATGGGCAGATGAGCGGGGCCTTGGCTGTAAATACGACTTGAGCTGCGCAAATGCCCTGAAAGAGTTAAGGACCACGATCATTGTGCTTGCAAATTCCAGAGCGCCACGCCGCATGGGCACGGCCTCTGTAAAAGTCGGAATGACGTAACGCGTAAGGGCGTGATCACGCGGCGACCGGAAGAGACGAGACAGAGGCAAGGTCCTGTTGGAGGAACGTAGGACAGGAGAACGCTGTCAGCACGGAGCTTGCTGATCGGGTGAGACTGTTCCATGTTCCTTGAGCATTCAAATGATTTCACAGCGTGCTGCTTGATGTGATTAGTGCGTTTAAAGCATGTAAGTGTGTTTTTATGGGGGCTCAAATAAAAGTGAAGATTGTACTACACTATGTGTAAAAAGAATGCTTTTTATGCCTAGTGTGAGGGTGGAGGTTTAAAGGGGAACCTGGAAGACTTCAGCTTAATTTTAAAGGGCTTGATGGCTTGTTGGATCCGGTGAGTGCATACCCATAGGGGAGCTGGGCACACACGGTGGTCCTACGTGATCAAGTGAGCTGTATTGTATGACACCATTAGAAGCTATCTTCACTAGTTCTTTTATTTTCCTCCACACGTGGCAACATATTGGTGGACTTTTTAAGGACTTTTTACTTGATCTCTTTCCTTTGCATGGTCAATTCTGCATGTGTAATCGCTATCAAGTATTTAAGCATTTAGTATTTAGAGTGCTGTGTCTTGAGTCTGAGTGGGAGGAGACCAATGACGATTTATATGGTATCTGGATTGATGAGTCTGTAGAAGAAGGCCCCGACTCTGACGCTTCTAACACAGATTCCCTGCATACAGAGTCACGCCGGTCCAGAGAGATTGCACCGGGCCCAAAGCCTATGTTTTTATAGTCTCTCCCACGAGGCACTTCTTTTCCCAGAAAACCTCCTCTTCCCCACAGCCTGTTGGCAGGTGTAGTTTCTCCTAGGTACAGCCGGGGGCAAATCCTTACAAGTAAACTACTTTCCCCAGAATGCACCACTCTCTTGTCACTATCAGAGTCACAGATCAGCCAAACTGGAACACTAAGGGAAACATTTATACTATGTTTAATAGCAGAAAATGTCTTCTAGTTGCCTGGAATGTGTATACCCAGCTCCTGGCTACAAATAGAAGGGACTTTGAGTTAGAAATAGATATTTGAATACATTTTTTTGTTACATCAGAATTTACCAATTTAAGGAATCTCCTTAACAGGGGATCATAGAAAGCAGTAAAACTGACAGAGGTTCTAGCCTTTCCTCATTCTACTTAAAATGAAATCAAAAGTAATTAACATAATCAACCCAGAAAGAGGAGATTATAGTTAAACGCCAAAACAAATACAAGAGGCACGTGTATTTGGTTATGAATAAGCACATGATCTAAGTGTGAAACGCGTCAACAATTTGTTCTGTCTTGCTCTCCTGATTGTGAAGACATTAAATGAACTATTTTGCATCAGTTCTGTGGTGGTGTGCAGGCAATTTATCTTTATCTCTGACATGAATTGTCAAAAAGTTACAATATATAGTTTTATAAATGGGAAGAGAAAACTAAGGAAATGCTTCCTCCTGCCTGCAGCAGACTGATGATCTCATCTCAACCTAAGACTGGAGTTCAAGGACAGCTTTTTACTGATAACAGGTGGAGCTTTTGAATGGGTCACCAACGAAGCACAACCAAAATCAGACAGTAACCATTTTTTCTAAACTAGTGCACCACAATGCACTTTTGCTACTACTTTTTCAAAATGAACGGCACAGCGATGCAACACACTGCAACACACCAACAAAACACCAAATTGTTTCCATAGACTCAGGGCAGCTCCTCATTAAGACTTGATGAAAAGCTCTGAATCACAATAAGACATAAAAACACCAGAGGGCGCACTCTGAGTGTAGTATTACAATACATTTCTTGAAAGCATAAAAAGTCATATTTGCATGGCAAGAAAGCACTTATCATGGGTCTTTAGCCGGGTGTGGTATACCTCTCTGTGATAGCTGTAACAGCTGCTGGCAGTAAAACATCCGAGCCGAAGTAAGGAGGAGTCCACCATCAGCTGGCTGAACCCAGGATATCAGAAGCCTCAAGCAAATGTAGAAACTGATGGGGAATGATGTCACACACTGGTGGGCATGTAGGGGCATTATTACACATTTCAAGGCTGCCCAGCCTCTTTGTCAAGTCTGTCAGTAGTGTGAAAATGTTGGTCTTAAGCAACTAATGGGGCTATAAACTAACTGTGGGCATAAACAGACCAATAATGGGGAGAAAAAGAAAAACAACTACATAAATTCTTCCTAAAGCTAGAACAATAGTTACAAAATAATTACAAGATATAAAATGATACATAATATCTAAAATGTGATTTCAATGGATAGAAATACATAATGGGGCTATGCATGACTACATGGGAACATATTATTTAAGAAGCAGCAGTATGTTTAGTTAGGCAAAAATACTTTTAAATCCATGAAGAAGATTTATTGTCACATACCTGATAGGAATATCTCCAGCCCAGCTCCACTGAAGGTGGAACAAGTGGTGCAGAGGGACAGGAGGAACACGAGTACTAGCAGGTGTTGGTAGCAGAACTTGCAGGAGGAGATACAGGCTTGAGAAGTCAGGCAGGACATCAGGCCAGGAATAGATATGAAGCTCACTGGACCAGCCAAGGCTAAAGAAGCACCACACATGTACTGCAGGTTCTGGAAACATGGCTTATTGAAGCTCTCAGCAAGCTTTAGGCAGGAACACACTGCAATGACTGAAGCAGTTATGAAGGACAGCCGAAGCAGACACTCAAAAGTAGTATGAAGCCAAGCTGGAAGCAGGAGCGAGGTCACAGAGGTAGCTTAGGTTAGTAGCAGGCGGGCAACGAGGAGAGTAGTTGGAAGCGTAGTAAGGAACGAAGCCGAGTCAGGACCAGGTGTGCAGAGGTACAGGCAGAATCCAGGATCAAGTCACTAACAAGCTGGATCATCAATGGAAATCAGATACAGGATACACATAGGACATAGGAAAGGCTGAAGACCAGTCAGCACTGACAGTGAGCAAGAGCATCACTTAAATAGCCTGTCTGGTGCCAAAAACTGTGGGCACGCTCCGCGTGTGTGCATGCATTCCTGCACTCATGTGTGAGCCTATGCTCATTTCTATTAGCAATGCACCTATGCTCATTTCTAAGAATCATGCTATGCGCATATCTATGTGCCAATTGCCATACTGGAATTCCCTTACAGATATATAAGGAAGGGTCACTGAAGAAAGTATTGTAGCATGAATCCTGGTCCTGCCAAGGAGAATTTAGAGTGAAAAATCAACAATTTCCTTGTGCATATAATTTTTGTAAATGTTCTGTAGGGGGACAATTTATGAGAAATAGCTTCAATGATCAAACTTTCAACCCTTCAAAAGATTGTCTGTGGGACGCCACAAAATACTGAACTTCGTGTTACCATCCTCAACAAACCTATGATACTCGCCCAATCTTGCTCTTGTGCCTCGTACACACGGTGCAACTGTTATACAACCGCACGTTCAACAATCGGCTGTTGGCAGGTGTGTCTAGCATACTGACATGAGTCAAGTAATCGGCCAACAAAGCCGAACGTAGTGATGTGTTACGAGCGTATAACAAGGAAGTTCAGGTGAATGTGATTTGTGAATTAGGAACACAGGTTTACATGACCGAACACTTCCTGAATTCAACTTTTGTTGGGCCAACTTCTGTACACACAAGTCAACAGTCGTACAACAGCTTGTTGGCCAACAAAAGTTTTCTAGTTTGCTCAGCCAACTTGTAGGACTGTTGAATGTCAGCCGTTGTAATCGCACGTACTAACGGTCGGATTATTGTACAACAAGCTGTTGTATGACCGTTGTTGTACAACAGGTGCACCGTGTGTACAGGCCACTAGGGTGCAGATAGTTCTTACATATAATAACCCACACGGGCAAGCTAAGCACTAGATCATCAATTGGTACGAACAGTTATAGAAAGACATGATGGAATAAGTCTTTCCATTAGTTGCAGATGTCTTTTGTCCATGTTGAATGTGCTAGAAAGTAAGACACTTATATTTTTTAGAATGAAACATACCTGTGAGGGTACCAAACATAGCAATAGGTTTTTGTTTTGTGTGAGATGACTGCGTGCAACTATTCATTTGATATTGGGAGCTTTATGATAGGCGAACTTGGGTCTGTTGGGGATGGATGATTTCAGGTGTGGGTCCTGATGGAGGATATCCCAAGGTTTGGAAAATACTTTTTCCATCCACTTTTAATGTTGGTGATAATGTGTAATGAACCTAATGTCATGATTCTCCTTATTTATTTTCTCATTATTGGGTGAGATAAGATAGTGGGTTTATTCTTTATCAACTAGATCTTATGGCAATCCCTTATCTAGGAACTTTTCCTTTAAGATTTGACTCTGACACAGGTTTCCTTGTCACTGCGTCTTTCCATGTATTAGGCTCAACTTGCAGGTCTGGCAGACCTGATTCCTGCCAATGATATTCTGTCCACTGGTCCCCCGTTCCAGAAACACCAAGGAAACAGCACTGCATATACATTCAGGTCTATAAATGGGACATCGACACAATTCTAATCTTTTTGGCTCTATACACAGCCACAATGGATTTGAAATGAAACGAACAATATGTGCTTTAACTGCAGACTTTCAGCTTTAATTTGAGGGTATTTACATCCAAATCAGGTGAATGGTGTAGGAATTACAACAGTTTGTATATGTGCCTCCCACTTTTTAAAGGACCAAAAGTAATGGGACAGATTAACAATCATAAATCAAACTTTCACTTTTTAATACTTAGTTGCAAATCCTTTGTAGTCAATTACAGCCTGAAGTCTGGAACACATAGACATCACCAGACGCTGGGTTTCATCCCTGGTGATGCTCTGCCAGGCCTCTACTGCAACTGTCTTCAGTTCCTGCTTGTTCTTGGGGCATTTTCCCTTCAGTTTTGTCTTCAGCAAGTGAAATGCATGCTCAATTGGATTCAGGTCAGGTGATTGACTTGGCCATTGCATAATATTCTACTTCTTTCCCTTAAAAAACTCTTTGGTTGCTTTCGCAGTATGCTTCAGGTCGTTGTACATCTGCACTGTGTCCAATGAGTTCTGAAGCATTTGGCTGAATATGAGCAGATAATATTGCCCAAAACACTTCAGAATTCACCCTGCTGCTTTTGTCAGCAGTCACATCATCAATAAATGCAAGAGAACCAGTTCCATTGGCAGCCATACATGCCCACGCCATGACACTACCACCACCATACTTCACTGATGAGGTGGTATGCTTTGGATCATGAGCAGTTCCTTTCCTTCTCCATACTCTTCTCTTCCCATCACTCTGGTACAAGTTGATCTTGGTCTCATCTGTCCATGGGATGTTGTTCCAGAACTGTGAAGGCTTTTTTAGATGTTGTTTGGCAAACTCGAATCTGGCCTTCCTGTTTTTGAGGCTCACCAATGGTTTACATCTTGTGGTGAACCCTCGGTATTCACTCTGGTGAAGTCTTCTCTTGATTGTTGACTTTGACACACATACACCTACGTCCTGGAGAGTGTTCTTCATCTGGCCAACTGCTGTGAAGGGTGTTTTCTTCACGAGGGAAAGAATTCTTCGGTCATCCACCTCAGTTGTTTTCCGTGGTCTTCCGGGTCTTTTGGTGTTGCTGAGCTCAGCAATGCATTCTTTATTTTTAAGGATGTTCCAAACAGTTGATTTGGCCACACCTAATGTTTTTGCTATCTCTCTGATGGGTTTGTTTTGTTTTTTCAGCCTAATGATGGCTTGCTTCACTGATAGTGACAGCTCTTTGGATCTCATATTGAGAGTTGACAGCAACAGATTCCAAATGCAAATAGCACACTTGAAATGAACTCTGGACCTTTTATCTGCTACTTGCAAACGGGATAATGAGGGAATAATACACACCTGGCCATGGAACAGCTGAGCAACCAATTGTCCCATTACTTTTGGTCCCTTAAAAAGTTGGAGGCACATATACAAACTGTTGTAATTCCTACACCGTTCACCTGATTTGGATGTAAATACCCTCAAATTAAAGTTGAAAGTCTGCAGTTAAAGCACATCTTGTTCGTTTCATTTCAAATCCATTGTGGTGGTGTATAGAGCCAAAAAGATTAGAATTGTGTCGATGTCCCAATATTTATGGACCTGACTGTATATGTGAAAGAGAGATTTAATGCATTGTTATTGCAGAACTCAACAAATGATACTACTGCAGAGCAGGGGCCATCCCAAATGATTACAATGTCATCTATATATCGTCCATAATAGACAATATTGTGGCCAAAGGGGTTGTTTCTCCAAATATAATGCTGCTTACAATGGCCCATAGTTTAATTGGTATAACTGGGAGCAAAGTGGGCCCCCAAATTGAAAATAGTTGTGCTTGAAGCAGAAATGTGTGGCCATAAGAATGAAGTTGGACTGTTTATAATTGATGTCCTGACTGGTGGAAAGGAAATAATTTACAGCTTGAAGCCCTATCTCATGTGGTAGAGTTATAAACCTCCATACCATATGAGACAGGGCTTCACTCTTTAAATTATTTCCCCTCCACCTCCTTTATATCTGCCTGGAGTTCAGCCTTAAAGCGGAGTTCCACCCAAAAGTGGAACTTCCGCTTTAAAGGAAGGTGACCCCCTTACATGCCACAATTGGCATGTCATTTTCTGGGGGGAGGGGACCGGGGACCCCCCTCGGCAATCTTCTGAGACATGTCACAGGTTCAGAAGATACGCCAGCCATTCACAAGGCACGGTGCGACTCGCACATGCACAGCCAAAGCCGGGTGCCCACACTTGTGATACAAAGTCCATAAAGACATGGATGAGCGAGTTTGGGGTGGAGGAACATGATGGGCCTGCACAGAGTCCTGACCTCAACCCGATAGAACACATTTGGGAAGAATTAGAGCTGAGACTGGGAGCCAGGCCTTCTTGTCAAATATCAGCGCCTGAACTCACAAACGTGCTTCTAGAAGAATGATCAAACATTCCCATAGACACTCCTAAACCTTGTGGACAGCCTTTCCAGAAGAGTTGAGGATGTTATAGCTGCAAAGGGTGGGCCAACTCAATATTGAACCCTACGGACTAAGACTGGGATGCCATTAAAATTCATGTGCGTGTAAAGGCAGGTGTCCCAATACTTTTGGCAATATAGTGTATAAAAATTACAATAATTTTGTCCCAAACCTGGAGGTGGGGCTGTTATTAATCCTTTCTTGTTTGTTTTTGGCTGTGTACAAATAAATGTGCATTATATAGACTTACATCATTGCAGCGGCAGCTTACCTGCAGCTCACTGTTTAATAATATTGGCAATTTAATTGCGGACTTGGTAGACTCACTGCTTGAATTAAAAAATATTCCCTATAGGAATTAGCCCACATCGAATGTGAGTCGTATTCAGTATACACAGCTGCAAGAAATTTGCTTTAAAAATGTAAGCAATATAAAGACCCACAATGAGATGATTTTTTCTTTTTTTAATAAAAGTAGTTTCATTATAGTGGTGTTATACAGTATATATGTATTCATTCTTTATTCATGATGCTCAGGGCAACAAAATGAGTAAATTAATGAATAAAATATTTCTTTTTTTTGTTTGGTAAACATATAAAGTATTGAATATTAAATATTAGCTCTTGTACCTACACACCTATTATGGACCAATTTTTATATTTCTGCTATGGGCTAATTTTTGTGTGTAATTTTTTTTACTTCAGTGAAAATTAGACTTTCTTTTGGTAATGTTTTGTGATTTATTTTTTATGCAACCTATATAGACAAAAATACATTAAAGAATGTACAAATGAAATAAAAGTCTTTTTTGTAAATTTTTTGTAATAAGACATAAAAAAAAACAAATAAAATGAACTAAAAAGGTTGAAATTTTGGCTTGAAAAAATGGAAATAAGAATCAGTAGGAAAAAATAGGGGAGGGAGTAGGTTATTGGGGCTAATTAGAGTTAATGAGTTAGGATTGATAAAGATTTAAATCTAAACAAATTTCATTTAAAAATCTTTAGTATCACGGTTGCTTCAACTGACATTATATGCAGACGAAGGGTCGCCCCTTTGACCTGAAAATGAATGAAACAGTCATCTAATACTCAATGTTAAACTATAATTTCTCCATAAAGCTTCTGAAGGAACAGTGGAGGGGGGGGGGGTTAACAGAACGTACAGAGTACACCCAAATTACTTTGTGGACGTTTTTTAGGGTGTAAGCCATATGCTCAAAGTCCTCAACTAATATTTTGTAATCCTAACTTCAGCCAGCAGGTGGAGCTTTAGCTTCCTTTCCACGTGATCCACTATATCTCCTTTGATGTTAAAAGCTTGTTCTTTAGTGGTCACTGCTCTTTCTGAATTGCTCCAAGGAGGTTTCAATAACAGACACCCTGCCATAAAAAGATGAATAGTGTTGTGCGCCCTCTTTAGATAACTCATAGTGCTCCAGAAATGTTTATGTGCAAATCAAAAGATTGTATAAATAGTTAAGAGAAAGGGATATAAAACACCAGTTTATTGTCTTTGAACATTCTCTGAGTTGTCATTTAGAATCAGGGCTGTAGATAAGGGGGGGGGGGGGTTTGGGGTGTTCAAACCCCCCCAGAGCATCCTGCCAAAAATAAAAAGTGTCTCTGCCCTGTCATCTCTCATGGCGCCAGCACCGCAACAACAAACAGTGGAGCACAGCAGTCAGTATTGCGGGCAAAGTGGATGCAGCAGGTCGGGTGTAAGGCACACCGTCATAGGCACTTACGTCGCGCTGTTATGACCAGGCTGTGCTGGGTTCCCGGCGGACAGATCATAGACACAGTGGAGCGGGCGGCTCTACACTCTGTACTTCCCGCCTTGGACTTTGGAGGAGAATGGAGCAGAGAACATGCAAGGAAGCAGTACTGCTGCTAAGGAGCTAAGCCTTCCTCTTTCCTTTTCGGATGCTTGCTGCCTGAGAGACGGTCATCACAGACCACTTATCACCACTGCTGTGCTGCCATTGAGGTAAATGTGTCTGTGGCAACTGGCAAAATTATTCACTAATCACCCAAGTCGTGGGTTACCATTTTCCACTGCTTGGTTGGTACTGACAGTCCAGCCTGGCTCTGTCAGCTATGTTGTGGTGCTGACTGCACAGCCAAAGGGCTGAGGGTTTGCCAGGCACAACAACATTGCTGCCAGAGCCAGGCTGGACTGTTTGCTGCCCTTAGTGCCCTGGCCCTTTTTTAATTGT
Organism: Glandirana rugosa; assembly: GCA_018402905.1. Taxonomy (NCBI): domain Eukaryota; kingdom Metazoa; phylum Chordata; class Amphibia; order Anura; family Ranidae; genus Glandirana; species Glandirana rugosa. The sequence continues at coordinate 1,525,120 of BLSH010489184.1, forward strand.
GTTGAAAAGGCAATAATAAGCCCCGGTTCACACTAGGATGTGGTGCAGAAAACCTGCAACGCATCTCCCTCACAAGGCTGTCTTTAACGTGGGGCAAAAGAAGCAGCTGCCCTGGGCCCAGCCCCAGTCATCGTTGTGGGGCACAAAGCAGCTGCCCCTTGCACCTGTGCTGCCCGTAAATAAGATGGCGGCCAAATACTACTGGGGTGGAGTTGGACTACAGCTGTGTGGCTTGGTTCCCGGATTGGTGCTCCGTCATCTCTTCCAATCCCCAATCCCCAACCAACCACTGCCTGACCTGCCATCACGTGACCTCCACATCCCTCCAACAGCCAATCACTCCACCCTCTAACAACCAGACCTGTGATCAGTGGGGAGGAGAGGTACAGTCCATGCTGAAAGTCTGGAACCTGTCACACAGTAAGTAAATGACATGTGTGGTGTGGGGGAACGCTGACAGCACCTGTTATGGTGATCAGGAAGGACCATTGTGAGTGTTCAGCAGACAATGTACAGAGATAAGAGATAAGACAGTACATGGATGATCTCTGACCATCTCCTGTAGTACAACTGCAGTCTCTGACCATCTCCTCCAGTATGTCTGCAGTCTCTGACCATCTCCTGATGTACGCCTGCAGTCTCTGACAATCTCTTGTATGCCTGCAGTCTCTGACCATCTCCTGTAGTAGTCTGCAGTCTCTGACCATCTCCTGTAGTACACCTACAGTCTCTGACCCTCTCCTGTACTATGTCTGCAGTCTCTTACCATACCATCTCCTGTACTATGTCTGCAGTCTCTGACCATCTCCTGTACTATGTCTGCAGTCTCCGACCATCTCCTGTAGTATGTCTGCAGTCTCTGACCATCTGTTGTAGTACACCTGCAGTCTCTGACCCTCTCTTATAAGCCTGCAGTCTCTGAACATCTCTTGTAGTAGTCTGCAGTCTCTGACCATCTCCTGTAGTACACCTACAGTCTCTGACCCTCTCCTGTACTATGTCTGCAGTCTCTGATCATCTCCTGTACTATGTCTACAGTCTGTGACCATCTCCTGTAGTACGTCTGCGGTTTCTGACCATCTCTTATAGTACGTTTGCAGTCCCTGACTATCTCTTGTATGTGTGAAATCTCTGACCATCTCCTGTAGTACACCTACAGCCTCTGACCCTCTCCTGTACTATGTCTGCAGTCTCTTACCATACCATCTCCTGTACTATGTCTGCAGTCTCTGACCATCTCCTGTACTATGTCTGCAGTCTCTGACCATCTCCTGTACTATGTCTGCAATCTCTGACCATCTCCTGTAGTACGTCTGCAGTCTCTGACCATCTCCTGTAGTACGCCTGCAGTCTCTGACCATCTCTTGTATGCCTGCAGTCTCTGACCATCTCTTGTACGCCTGCAGTCTCTGACCATCTCACGTGGTATGTCTGGCAGTAAATGATATGCACAACCCTTTGGCGTGTCAAGGGCTGCAGTTGAGTTGAGGCACTGAAAACCTCACCGGTTGACCATCACTGGGATGCAGTCTTAAACCAAGCTATACATCAACACAACAAATGAAGTGTATGAGATCAGAACAAGCTGCTCCTGTACTACGTCTACAGTCTCTGACCATCTCCTGTACTATGTCTGCAGTCTCTGACCATCTCCTGTACTATGTCTGCAGTCTCTGACCATCTCCTGTACTATGTCTGCAATCTCTGACCATCTCCTGTAGTACGTCTGCAGTCTCTGACCATCTCCTGTAGTACGCCTGCAGTCTCTGACCATCTCTTGTACGCCTGCAGTCTCTGACCATCTCTTGTACGCCCGCAGTCTCTGACCATCTCACGTAGTATGTCTGGCAGTAAATGATATGCACAACCCTTTGGCGTGTCAGGGACTGCAGTTGAGGCACTGAAAACCTCATCGGTTGGCCATCACTGGGATGCAGTCTCAAACCAAGTTATACATCCACACAACAAATGAAGTGTATGAGATCAGAACAAGCTGCTCTGGTTTAAAGTAGACCTTTCACCATGAAGGCCTCACACACTGCAGTCCCTACTTTCATAGGTGTTTGTGCTCTGCTCATTGCTAATAACACATTCTAGGAGTTATCTGTCTATTGGAGAGTCCCCCACCTCCCCAGTCCATGGTGTGCAGGCAGTGAGATGATGTGTTGTAACCTCCAGCAACCAATCAGTGAGTGGTAATGATGTGCTTTAACCTCCAGCAACCAATCAGTGATGTGAATGGGGGGGCGAAGAAAATGTTTGCCCAGGGTCCAATCAATATGAAAGGTAGCCCTGATCCTGCACCACATTCAAATTACACTGCCCTTGCAATCTACAGTGGGTGTCAGTAAAATCTTAACGACAACCCTGCTTGCTACAGGGCACACAGTGCATGCTCGCTCCTGTGCTGTGTGGTCAATCCCACACAGCGCTGCTTGGTTCTCGCCCCCCCCCTCCCCGCTTCACCACTTGGTACTGCTGCTGAACCCCCCCAGGACAAAAAATTATCTACGGCCCTGTTTAGCATTGACATTGCAGTATACATTAATTGCCCTGCTAGCTCAGCCTGGGGATGCCACAGAAACACAAAGTGCTATATATTCACTAATACTGATATATCAGTGAATTTAACCTGTTGCCACCCATGTAACACATATGTGCAGTGTGAAAAGGTTGGGCTTTATTACCCAGATGTGGCTCATACTGTACCTTGTGTCTTGTTGCTGTGCTCAGTCTTAACATGGGTGACCTGTGACATGAAACTGTCTTCCACAACCAACCATAGTAGCAGAGTTTGGCTGTTCCTCACCCAGCTTTAAGCTTCCTACACAGCTGTTTCAGTTAATGACTGTTTCAATCTTCATATAAAATTGATGATTATAAGCACCTGCTTGGAATAATTGGGTAATCATACACCTGACTCTAATCTTATGAAATTCCTGACTTTGTGCAAATGTAAGAACTGATGTTGGTTTGAAGCCAAATGGTAATCACCAGTGGCGGCTGGGGGGGCGCCAAACAAGCCCCTACTTCGGGCGGCCAGCGGCACTTAACCAGCACAAATTACACCCCACCCCCGCTCGCTTGCTCGCTGACTGCCCAGCACTTGTCACTTGTCACCCCATCTTCGTGGCAGGTGAAAGTGGTGAGCTGTGGGTCAGGCAGCGGCTCCTGTGTCTTCTCCTTGATCACGGGTGCTTCTGCCGTGCATCTCTTCTCTCCCCCTACCAGGCGTCCAATCGGATCACCTGTCCTTTCAGCCAATCCTGTGACGGGTTCAAAAGCACCCCCCTCCATTGGAATCTATGCATCTGGTGTCCCTGTATGTAGATGCATGGATGGGGAGGGCGCCCGTGCGCCCCTAATACACGGGCCGCCACTGGTAGTCACATCCAGGGCTTTTTTCCTCAGAGTATAGGTGCAAGTACTCCCACCTGCTGAGTCACCCCTGGTCCCTGCCCCAACCCACCTTTGAGCACATCCCTTGGTACCACTCCCTAGCCATCTCCCTGTACCGCCCCTTTTAAAGAATACAGAACCAAGTATCATTTTTTTGTGCTAAGTAATTTGTATGGAATTGGCTAATTATAACCAGAAAAGCAGTAAAATAGATACCTCCAGCAATTACAGACCCCACCACAAACAGTAGATTCCCCAGTAACAATAGGTCCCACACCAGCAACAACAGGCTCTCCCAACTAAAGACCCCTTCCAGGGACAATAGATCCCCAAGTAGCTAGAATCAATAGATCCTCCACAATATCCCAGCACCCCTTGCCATTACATAAATGCAGTGCTAGAGGTGAAGGAACTGTGTTCCCCCGCATTCCCACTGAAAAAAGCCCTGGTCACATCAAATATTGATTTGATTCAGATTTTTCTTCACACCTGCCCAAGACTTTAGCACAGTACTGTTGGTGTCACTGGGTGACCAATGTTTTTGTGCTGACAGCACGCTCATATTGCCCTCCTGGCACAGAGAGTGTGCTGTTGAAGACAGATCTCAATCCCCACTAAAGAACAGTAGCTGCCTGGAACTCCTCCCAATCATGTGACCATTATGACAACCAATCAGAGTGGCCATATAATCACCCATTGCTCCCACCTCCAGGAGTTGGGAACTTTTTAAAAGGACTCTGAGGAGGGTGGGAGAGGGTTACTTAGGTCTCCCAATTTGTTGAGAACAAAGCAATTCCTTTTAGGTAACTGCTGAGTATTAAGTAAACATTTTTTTCATATTAATTTAAAGAAATTGCCATTGGTTTCAATTTGTCCTTTTCACTCTAATTTCTAAATGGGAGAATCAGCTGTCATTATTGTCACCTGAACAATCTCAGTGTTGTAATCAGAAGAGCTTCAGCCGCTGCATCCTTTTAGTAGCACAGGAATCTTCGACCCTGTTCACACCTGAGCAATTTGAAGCTCCATCAGAAATGCATCAATGTTTGACACTAGGAATTCCATTATATTCAATGGTTCCCATTCACACTGGAACATAAGGTAGCTTGAAGCTTAACCACTTGTGGCAAGGTGGCTCGGCTGCGTGAATCGCCGTAGGTGTACGTCAGTCCATGCATGTGAGATTTGCTGTCACGCGCTGTGTCCGCCGGCTGCCCGTGAACGCTGTACACAGAGGAAGAACGGGGATCTGCCTAGCTAAACAAGGTGGATCCCCGTTGTGACAGGAGACAACACCGAGATCTGCTGTTCCCAGTGATCAGGAACAGCGATCTCTTTGGAGTCCCACCCCCCCTACAGTTAGAACACACCCAGGGAACACAGTTAACCCCTTGATCGCCTTATAGTGTTAGCCCCTTCCCTGCCAGTGTCATTTATACATTGATCAGTGCATTTTTCACAATTGTATATGCTTTTTTTTTTTTCCTATTTTTATTTCCCACGTGGAGTTACCCTTTAAGTGTGTGAGTATCTCACCAATAATGTAATTCCTGTTGCAGAGGAGCCCTGAAATGTGTATCTCACAGAAGTCACATTTTAGACACCCCGTGCAACAGCAATTTCAGTTTTGGTGAGATACTCCCCAAGGGTTAAACACTCTCAAAGGGATGCAAATACTTTTCTCATCAGAACACTGAGAATGCAGTAGATGATTATAATGATATAGTCCCTCCCATTCAGAATCAGTCTGCAATCAGTCCAGTGAAACAAACAACCATTTCTTCAGAGCAACAAAAGGTAGGAATTTGCTACAAATTTTGTTAAAAGCCCTGCAATGTACATAAATCACCCAGAGGGGAATTTTTTTTCTCAACAATATGCATGTGATGAAAAAATGCATAACCAGAGGCTACTATCAGTGAAAATTTCTCCGCCCCATTCTGCACCTCCCTATTGGTCATACTAATGTAGTCTATCATACTAATGCAGCTATATGGAAGTGTAGGAGGGGGCATGGCCAAGCTCATGCTTTACATATCGGATTGTGATATAACATTTGATGCCTGTATCTCTGGATCTATTGATCATTTTTATAACCTCTCTGCACCAGTGGCGGCTGATGACATTTTAGGATGGGGGGGAGACCCCGCACCTCATTTTGACCCCTCACACTTCTCATAAGGCCCACCCCTTATAGAATCCACCCACTCCGTCCCCTGTATTCCACTTGCTTTCACCCATAGTGTCAGGAGTATACAGCTCAGCATCACAGGACAGAGTATACAGACCCAGAATCACAGGACAGAGTATACAGCTCAGCATCACAGGACAGAGTATACAGACCCAGAATCACAGGACAGAGTATACAGCTCAGCCTCACAGGACAGAGTATATAGCTCAGCCTCACAGGACAGAGTATACATCCCCAGCATCACAGGACAGTGTACACAGCTCAGGCTCACAGGACAGAGTGTACAGCTCAGCCTCAAATGGCAGAGTATACAGCTCAGCCTCACAGGATAGAGTATATAGCTCAGCTTCCCAGGACAGAGTATACAGCCCCAGCATCACAGGACAGAGTATACAGCACCAGCACCACAGGACAGAGTATAAAGCCCCAGCATCACAGGACCGAGTATACAGCCCCAGCACCACAGGACATAGTATACAGCCCCAGCACCACAGGACAGAGTATACAGCCCCAGAGAGAGAGAGAGAGACGACAACCTGGAAAATCTAGAGAGAGAGAGACAACAACGACCTGGAAGAGAGACAAAGAGAGCGGGAGAGAGAGAGATAAACAACCTGCTCCATAGACTGTGAACAGCACAGACACAGCTCGTTACCAATTCTCTATACACTACATGCCGGTTATCTTATTAGTAATAGAAGAAGTCTGCAAGATTGCTATCTCTTCCTACTGTCTGCCAACAGATCGCTATTGGTATGCCTGCAAAGTGTGCCCTGCTGCAAGTCACAGCATTCTGCTTCCACACTTCAAAGCTGCCAAGCAGCCTAGTCATCGTTTAGGTGAACTCTGTCTATGGAACTGTGTGTGCAGTGAGAGAGAAGGAGAGGGGGGGAGAGAAAATGGATCTGTGCTGGTTTAGGCTCCAGAGCTGTTGTGGATCGGTCACTCCTGTATAACACACAGAGCTCTGGGCTCCTCACACTTCACTGGCTACATGCAGCAGCCCTCCCTGGTCACACTGTACCTTGCTCGCTGATCCTGGCCATGGCCTATGGGTTCCCAGGACATGTCTGTGGTCCTCAGTGCCACTCTATCTCGCTCCGCACACTGACTCCATACCGTACCCCCTCCATGTCCAATAACTGTGGCCAGCCGGGAAACTGGAAGTGACGCAGCAGTGACAAAAAAGCACCACCCAATCGTTCTTCGGTCCCAACCAATAAGAAAAAAGTACAGGAGCCAGGGACAAATGGCTAGAGAGTGGGGGAGTGTTCGAGGCACATCGTTTGCACCCCAAGCATTCCCAAAATACGGTCAAATCAGCTTCCCCGCTTGCAATCAGCTGATTGCAAGCGGGGAAGCTTCCCATAGACTGCTGTATGTCCGGCACCCAGACACTCTTAAAGTGAACACTTTTTTTTTTCTTTTTTTAAAGTTTGGGGGGCAGCGCCCATGCACCCCCTATGGTTGGGCCGCCACTGCTCTGTATGTATGCCTATGTCATATGCTCAGGTTAAATTGCTGAGGTTTATGAAAGTTTCACTTTAAGTTTGAATCCACATAGGCATGGTCTAATGCATTAATGGGCCTTAGGTTATGCATTCATTTGAAAAGGCCACCAATGCACAATAATTGGACTATCCATTTAAAAAGGACAACAAGCACTCCAATTGGGCTATTCATTTTAAAAGGCTGCCAATGCACCACAATGGACTAGAAAATGCATCTGCACTATTAGGGTTACGATTTAAAGTGAATGCATTACCACCATGCAAAGCGTGAAATATTTTTATAAATGCAAAAGAATAATAATGGAATTTAAAATGTAGCAACCACAGACATCCAATCAGATCACAGCTGACTAGAAAATGCACTCTGTTGCCTTTTTCTGTAAGCTTGATAGTGTCGCTTTAAAAAGTGTTTTAAATGTTGTCAGCTCTTCCATATTTTATGCAGCACAGAGAACAAATTCTTCAAAATTATTTACGCTTCTGTCATTTCCACAACAGTCATATTTTTATGTGTTTTTAAATTGCTTTTATTCTCTTCTGCTTTGTACTTTATTGTCAAGCAGTGATGTGCTTTATTCCTTTATCCTAAACCCATTAACTGGAGCATCGTTGTCTCCCAGTCCCAAGCAGATGGAGTTTAAAGCTTTGTTGCAGTCTCTGAGCTTAGTCAGGTTTTTCCCCAGGCCCTTTGCATCCATAATAAATATAGAATCATGCGTTTTATGTTAGCTCTTTGTTATGTTTGATTTTGTTGGTTTCTTTGCCTTGTGATAGGGGCATAGCTAGGGGCTCCGGGGTCCCACTGGTAGAAATTAACCATACCCCCTATAAGCCTGTACTACCAATAAGGCAATTCTTGAAGGATCTGTTCTTCTGAGTGTGCTTGCAAACTGGGGAATGCTCTTGGGGGCCTCTAACCTATCATAATCTGTGTTAATAAAATGGTAAAATTACTCCAATAATATCCAAAATAAGCAGATGTGTAAGTAATTAAAGCTGTACTCCAGCAAAAGAAATAAATTGCCCATAAGAGTAAAAATAAAAAAATCAACAGTTTTGCTTCAATACTCACCTTCAATCCAAAACTGGGGCATGCAGTAATTCCTTTCTGCCAATAGATTTCCTCAGTCCTCTGGGACTAATGATGGCCACCGTTTATGACTCCTCCTACTTTGAGCCCAGGCTGTCATGGACCCTCCCCCTAATAGCAACATCATCATGCAGCCTGGGCTCAGAGTGCTGCTGTACTGAATGTGGGTTTACTTGTCATTATGTAAGTGCTGCTCAGTCCAGGAGAAAGAAACACCCACCACTGCCACCAGAGAAGAAGCTGAGGAACCTGTTATGTATGTATGCAAGTATGTATGTATGGATGCGTGCATGCATGTGTCCTGAAAATTCCCCAATATTTAATTTGTGGTCCCTTCAAGGGGGGCAGTTTCAAGACTTGGTTGAGTACCCAGGGGTTCTCACCCATGCAGGGTGAGAGGTTCTGGGGTAATTGGCAAGTGTGTGTCACATACCTGATCGGAGACTCAAATGACGAGGTAGGCCTCTCTTGTATCTCAAGCCCAGGTCCCACTGAAGATGCAAAAGAGGGTTTTGAGGGACAGTAGAAACATGAGTGCCAGCAGGTGATGCGATGCCAGGCAGGCTGGAAGAACATCAGGTCAGGAACAGTAACTGTGCACAGAGAAATAACCAAAGTTAAAGGGGCACTCCGCATGAACTGCAGGTTCCAGATGTGAGACTTGTCAGAGCTCCCAGCAGGCTTGAAGCAGAAACTCACTGTGGTGAGCAGAGCTGATACAGAAGACAGCCTGGTAGACACTCAAATCAGATGTGGGAACAGAGCAAGGAACATAAGCATGTTCACAGGGATTGTTGAGGTCAACAGCAGGCAGACAGTGAGTGTCACGTACCTGGTGGATGAGTCTGACTTATGCAGTGGGCAACCTCCCTTACTACCCTGACTGGGGAACCCCTGGTAGAGTGGACAGGTGGCTCGGGAGTGCAGGATGGCATGAGGGTCAGACTGGGTCACTGGTATTGGAGTCCATTGGTGCACTTGTGCACGAGGAGAGTGGTCGTACAGGCCAGGTCGTGAAACAGGCTGGCGGAGCGGTACAAAGGGAGCAGCCGAATGGATGGTCGGTTCAGGCAGGGTCGTCAACAGGCAGGCAGGCAAAATTACAGAAGGGTTAGGCAAGAGAGTGGTCATAGACAATCCGGGGGTTGGTGCAGGCAGAAATCAGCAAGGTCAGGCTAGCCGGGTCGCAGGAACAGAAAATCTGGGTACAGGTTGCTCAGGAACACACACTACACGCTATAGATCAGACAGCACTTGCTGCAGGGCATGCACAGATGAAATAGAGCCATTTGGCGTTGACTCCGGCACGTGCACGCTCACGGATGCGCGTGAATGCGCGCAAATGCGCCAATGAAGTCCAGGAAAGCAGAATCTCCTCTAACAGCGAGGAACAAATTCATAAGAAGGACGTGGTCAGGAACGGAGTTGGGGTCAGGAACAGGCAACAAGGCAGAATCGGGATCCAAATTAAGGTCAGAGGCAAGCCGGGTAAACAACCAGGAAACAAGCAGAGTAGCAGCAGGATGCAGGAAATAGCTGAAAGACCAGTCAGCACTTAAACATGAGCAGGAGCATCCATAAATAGCTCTCCATCCAATCTGACAGAGCTTGAGCTATTTTGCAAAGAAGAATGGGCAAAAAATTCACTTCTAGATGTGCAAAGCTGGTAGAGACATGCCCATAATATTTGCAGCTGTAATTGCAGCGAAAGGTGGTTCTACAAAATATTGACTCAGGGGGGCTAAATACAAATGCACCCCACACTTTTCACATATTTATTTGTAAAAACTTTTGAAAACCATTTATCCACTTCACAATTATGTGTCACTTTGTGTCGGTCTATCACATAAAATCCCAACAAAATACATTTACGTTTTTGGTTGCAACATGACAAAATGTGTAAGATTTCAAGGGGTATGGATACTTTTTCAAGGTACTGTATACTATGTGTGTGTGTGTGTGTGTGTGTATATATATATATATATATATATATATATATATATATATATATATATATATATATATTGTAAGGGATTTAGCTAGGCAGCGGGTGTGTTTCACCCCCTGGAAGGGTTCACTACACAAGTTAGGCACAGCGAGACAGCAGTTTCAGATGAAAAAAAAAGGTAGTTTATTCTCACTACATTCAATGTTGAAAACAGCAAAACAAAAACAAACAACAAAATAAATCCTAGGCCCCTTGGCCACTGACTACACAATTGGTTTCCCTGTCTGTCAGCTGGGTACAGCCTACTACTGTACAAAGCTCCTATCTCTCACTGAACAGTCAGCCACACAGGCTTCTTACCAGACAAGTTGTTTCACTCCCCAGTCTGTTGTCCTGACACAGAACCTGGTTCCAGGGTGGAGCACTCACCTATGCTTGCTGGGAGATCTTGTAGAGGCCTTAATGAGCCAGCTCACCTCAGCTGTGCTCATTACCTCTACACCTGCAAGACTCCCCTTAGTGGTACAAGTCTGCATAGACTTTAAATCTTGGGCAGATGTACCTGCAATCCTGCACGCAACCCGGCGTCTTTACCTGCCAGCTGTCACAATATATATATGTGTGTGTATATATATATATATATATATATATATATATATAGTATCCAAGTGTGGTGAGCAGAACTCTTTCCTCTCAAAGGTGCCAGCAATCAAGCCTTATAGGCTGTATATAAGAAGCAATAGTCCGAGATTGCTGAACTCAAAAGTTTATTAATGAAAAAATATATACAAAATGTACAAATGAGTTCCAAAATATCAACAGCAACTGTCCACAGGTCAGACTAGTCTCTGTCCTCACATAAAGAGGAGTCCACAGATCTATCGATCAAAGAATGATCAGATAGTCAAACGATTACACATTCTAAAAAAGGCAATTACGATTAAAAGCTTTTTTCTCTTTCAGGCCTTTTGTGCCCAGTACTCCGCCGCCTAAATTATCTATTAAGAACGTTGGGTTATTTAATAAAAGCCATATGACACCTTCTACTACCTGTCCAACAGTAGAACTGTACATAAAAAGAGTGGAACAAGATATAAAAGTATTTTTAGAAGATCTGATTGACCATACATCTAACAATTTGAGCAGAGCAGAGCAAGTGACACTTAACTCCCTGTCGGCTAGGCTTGATATCACTATCAAGCCGGCCGACAAGGGAGGATCTATAGTAGTGTTGGTGGTGTTGGATACAAATAAATACAACAAAGAAGTTATGAGACTTCTATCAGATAGAAACACTTATGCCCAACTGGATTGTAACTCTTCAAAATACAGAAAAGAATTAAGAAATACCTGGTAAGTGGGGTAGATATTAAAATTATTGATGAGGATACCTGTAAATATCTTACAGCTGAATACCCAATAACCCCTGTGCTATATATTCTACCTAAAATCCACAAAAACCCTGTAGACCCTCCGGGTCGCCCAATTGTGTCCAGTATGGAGTCCGTAACAGCGCCTCTATCCAGGTATTTGGATAAAAATATTACACCTATGGTTTCTCATACCCGATCGTTTATAAAAGATTCCAATGACTTTTTGACAAAAATCTATGATTTAGAGGTACCTGCGGACTCCATTCTGTCACTTGGGACATTTCAACTGTTTACTCTGTTATACCACATGAATTGGGGATAGAGGCTTGCCGCCATATGTGGGTTAATTCTAAACAATACAGTATGATGGAAACTGAATTTTTGATAGATCTTTTAAAGATTGTTCTTGAAGAAAATGTCTTTTTTTATAAAGAAATACATTATAGACAACTAAATGGTGCATCTATGGGCTCTAATGTCGCCCCCCCCCCCCATGCCAACGCATTTATGAATATGATTGAAACTGGATTCATCTAGTACAATATACTGTTTAAGGACAATTGTAAATGTTGGGTACGCTTTATAGATGATGTGTTTGTGCTGTGGGGGGGGGGGGGGTGACAATGATGCCCTTTTACTGTTTTACTGATAAGTACCTGAATTTGTTGGTTCCTGGTTTAGAATTTAATATTAATTACAGTACAGAGACTATACCATTTATTGATGTACACCTATCCATCAGAGAGGGTGCATTAAGAAGTGATTTATATGTCAAACCAACGGATCGCAACACGTTATTACATTATACAAGCTTCAATTCCCCCAATGTATTTAAATCCATCCCAACGAGCCAATTTTCTTGAATAAAAAGAATTGTAAGTGACTCAGAGCAGAGAGAACAACAATTAAATCAAATGGAGGGTAAATTAGTGAAGGGGGGCTATCCCAGACAAATAATGGGACAGATTAGGGATTAATCAGAAGGAGATATTAGGAGAAAAAATGTAATTACCAAAAAAATTCCTTTTGTCACACAATACCATCCCCATTCTAACCGTGTCTTTAGGATAATTGAAAAACACTGGTCCATATTAAAGGACAATTGCCCACAGGTTAGGGATTTCCAAATTACTAGGTTCGTATCCTTGTCTCTCATGTACACAATGTAGTGCCATGATAAAAGGAAAATCTTTCAACCATCCACATAATGGACGGAATATTGATATAAAAGGGTACCATACGTGCCAATCTTCCTTTGTAGTGTATATCATCAAGTTTCCATGTGGTCTTTTTTATATTGGAGAGACCACACAGAAAGTAAAGGATAGAAGAGCCAGACATAAGTATGCTATACGTGATAAATTAATGCATATATCGTTGGCAAGACATTTTGTAGAAATGAGGCACACAATTGTTCAGTTACGATATATTGTCATAGAAGCAATTCCACCTGACAGACGTGGTGGTAATAGGGAACTAAAATAAAAAAAACGTGAAGTCTATTGGATTAACCGCATGGACACTTTATCGCCCGGGGGGGGGGGGGGGTAAACAAAGACTTTGATTTGCATCTTTTTCTGTAGATATCTTTTGATCCTCAGCTCTATCATGTATGTATGGATATATACTAAAACACACGTGCACTATTTGATAATATTTTTAGAGATTTTTCTATTGTCTATTTTAGAATGTATGATTGTTTGACTATCTGATCGTTTTTTGATCGATAGATCTGTGGACTCCTCTTTATGTGGGAATGGAGACTAGTCTGACCTATGGACACCGTTCGGTGACTAAACGGTTATAGAAAATAGAAGAGGTTACTATGTCCTTTGTATAATTAATTGTTTAATTGATTCCCGGTGTAAGAAGGATTATTTATGGAGTATTAAAAATGAAGTTTAATACACAATGGTTCCTTCCTGAAGAAGGACGCAAACGATTGTATTTATAGCCCGAAACTGTTGATGTTTTGGAACTCATTTGTACATTTTGTATGTATTTTTTCATTAATAAATTTTTGAGTGCAGCAATCCCGGACTATTGCTTCTTTTATATATACAGGGTGGGCCATTTATATGGATACACCTTAATAAAATGGGAATGGTTGGTGATATTAACTTCCTGTTTGTGGCACATTAGTATATGTGAGGGGGGAAACTTTTCAAGATGGGTGGTGACCATGGCGGCCATTTTGAAGTCAGCCATTTTGAATCCAACTTTTGTTTTTTCAATAGGAAGAGGGTCATGTGACACATCAAACTTATTGGGAATTTCACAAGAAAAACAATGCTGTGCTTGGTTTTAACGTAACTTTATTCTTTCATGAGTTATTTACACGTTTCTGACCACTTATAAAATGTGTTCAATGTGCTGCCCATTGTGTTGGATTGTCAATGCAACCCTCTTCTCCCACTCTTCACACACTCATAGCAACACCGCAGGAGAAATGCTAGCACAGGCTTCCAGTATCCGTAGTTTCAGATGCTGCACATCTCGTATCTTCACAGCATATGGTTTTTTTATGGTTCTTATGGTCAGTAAAAACCAATACCGGGTGAGCTTCCAGGAGGTACCGCCATTCCTCCAAAGCCGACTTGATGGCCAGCAATTCCCTATCACCGACATCATAGTTCCAGCAAGATGGTGCACCACCACATTATGGGTGTCAAGTCCGAGCATTCCTAGATGAACAGTTTCCTGGAAAGTGGATTGGTCGTCGTGGGCCAGTTGAATGACCCCCAAGGTCTCCCGATCTGACCCCCTTAGACTTTTATCTTTGGGGTCATCTGAAGGCAATTGTCTATGCTGTGAAGATACGAGATGTGCAGCACCTGAAACTACGGATACTGGAAGCCTGTGCTAGCATTTCTCCTGCGGCGTTGCTATCAGTGTGTGAAGAGTGGGAGAAGAGGGTTGCATTGACAATCCAACACAATGGGCAGCACATTGAACACATTTTATAAGTGGTCAGAAACTTGTAAATAACTCATGAAATAATAAAGTTGCGTTAAAACCAAGCACACCATTGTTTTTCTTGTGAAATTCTCAATAAGTTTGATGTATCACATGACCCTCTTCCTATTGAAAAAACAAAAGTTGGATTCAAAATGGCCGACTTCAAAATGGCCGCCATGGTCACCACCCATCTTGAAAAGTTACCCCCCTCACATATACTAATGTGCCACAAACAGGAAGTTAATATCACCAACCATTCCCATTTTATTAAGGTGTATCCATATAAATGGCCCACCCTGTATATATATATATATATATATATATATATATATATATAT
>BLSH010489184.1:1545472-1561240 GCA_018402905.1 Glandirana rugosa
AATTTCGCCTCAAGGTGGGTGTAAAAAGCAAGGAGTGATACGTCATGATTACACATACGAATTTAAAAAAAAAAAGACAAGTGAGTGGACTCCAGGAGCCAATGCAAAAATGGAAATGTCATACAGCGCTGTGGCCCCTAAAGGAGGAAGTGAAATTTGATATAGGCATAAATCAGGTGAGTGAACAGAAAAAAAAAAATTTAAGCATACACATTAGTACTGCATAGTGAGGAACGAAAAATGTGGGTGGAACTCCGCTTTAAGTGTGGCTTGTGTTTTTTCCTGATTGCTTTCATGTGACTCAGGATTGGGTTATTCACTTACAGTTGTTAACAGGTAGTTGGGTGAGCAAGATGTTTTCAAATGAGTGAATCAGTTGGACCAATGAATAGAACATTATCTAGGTAGTGAACCATTGCAGCACCTCCTTACAAATTATTACCAACAAGCCATTGTAAAATGTGGCAAATGGCTTAAAGTATAAACAGGAAAGGGAACAACCAATTACCAATAATCTTTCAAAATAGTAAGCCCTATTAAATGTAAAAGTCCAATAAACTAAAATCTACTAGGCAAATTGTCAATTATAATTACCAATAGTGTTACACTATCAAAATTATAATTGACACAACTTATTTTTCAGACGTTATCGTGGAATTTTAGTTGTTTAATGAATTGAAAGTACACAGTGGTTTTCACATTTCAAGTATTATTTTATTCACATTATTTCACACATTTAAACATTTTCATTTATTTATTTTATCTTATTTTGTATGGATCCTAATTTTGATAGTGCGGCACTATTGGTAAATACAATTTTGTGTGTGCTGCAGCTGTCTTTAGTTTCAGCGTTGTTCACAATGGTTTGATTTTGTGGTGAGCAAATAAAAGATTGGTATTTTAAATTGGAAATTAGTGATTTACTGTTGATTTACCATCAGCTTTTGCTAAGAGCATCCCTTTTACCAAATAGCAAGATGATTTGGATGTATCAGGTTTTTCGATGTAACCAAATAGGCAAGTTGTCGTGTTTTATTCTTGAGGTTGTAGATCTGTGGGTCTGTCTACTGAACCCACAGATTTAAAGTAATTGTAAATGCTTTAAAAAAAAAAACCAAAAAGCTTATACTTACCTGCACTGTGCAATGGAATTGCACAGAGCAGCCCCAAACTTCCCTTTCTCTGGTTCCCTTGGCACTCCTGGCTCCTTCTCTCTGGCGAGTGCCCCCATAGAAATCTGCTTTCCATGAGGGCACTCATGTAAGCTCATTTCCGAGCCTCACTGTCTGCATCTACAGGCACAGACAGTGGGACTTGGCCCCACCCCCCACTCCCTTGTCACTGGCTTTGATTGACAGAAGCGGGAGCTAATGGCTCCAGCTGCCTCATCAAAACCAGTGAGACCAGGAAGTACGAGGAGAAAAGAGCTGCAGACAGGCACAGTGCTAGGTCGAATTAGGGCAGCAAAAGAGTGTTAACTGTTGCCTAGCAGCACCAGGTTGGAGGGCAGTGGAGCTACATTTGTACCACCCCCGCTGAGCAGCAAAGGCAGCTCATTCTTGAGGGTTACCATAATGTAAACAGGCCCTTTGTCCTGAATTGCCCACACTACAACACCGGTAGTGACGATTGAACCAGCTGCCTCACACTTTGAAAACTGTGAAGTGAATTGCTGGCCTACATGACCTCCAATGTTAGTAAGACTGTTTAATTAAATATTCACGTGTTTTATTCATTGCAAATTATTAGACTGTAATGACTGAAAGTCCAAAAATGTGTGGAATTCCTGAGTCTTGTTGCTGCTTTGTAGTATAACAGGAATGTCTCCTGCCAACGATGGGGTGAAATTAGCGCACTGACCAATATGACCTCTGCTTTGATCAATCTCGGACATTCTTCTCAGATTAATTATCCAAGCTACAAGAAATTGTTTGGTTATGGTGATCATACCATGTGCCTTTACTTCACAAGTGAAAACGTAATGAGCTTTATCAATGGAGATTCCACCGTTGTGGCATAGAGAGGATTTACTGCATGAAGAATAGTTTGCAAGTGAGAATATTGAGTGATGAATCTGGCAAACTTGCAGTCCATGCAAAAATTAATGTCAAATGCTGCTTTCATTAAATCATATTACATTTATTTTACTGTTGTGCTATATTAACAACAAATGCATACATCTTTTTGTTCCAAAGGTATTGAAACCATGTTTTTCCATATATCCTTCTGAAGTGTTCAAAAATAAGAGCCAGAGGAAAGTTTCTGTTGGGGAGTATAGGGTGTTGGAGTAAAGTAAATCTTAACCCAAACATTAAAATCTCATATAATCTTTTTTTTTATCAGATTTATTTTTAATTTTAAAAAGGTTTTTCTTTTTTATTTTTTTCAACAAAGATTTTACTGTAGTAAAGGAACATTACATGGTTAATGACATTCCATAGATACATTGGTCTACAGTGAAAGGTACATATTAGCACATCATATACACCTTTTGTATGTAGAAACATTGCAACTAATTAGTGATCTGCAGTATCAGGTGTAGCCATCAGGATGGCTGCGCCACCGATGTCCGGACCATCCAGGTTCTGGCCCGCCACTGCATGCCGGCCGGTGACACCTGGCCCGGCTGCCGCTGACGTCATCCACCGCCACCATCTGTCGGAGCCCAGACCCGCTGCTGAGAGTAACAAGCCAGGCTCTCCCCCCACCAGCCAGGTGGCCGGAAGCCACCCTCACCGCTCAGCACTTAGCTGTTGCTGAAGCACCAGTCTTCCTCCCGTTGCCTGATGACCTCCCTGCTTGCTCGACAGACCGAGCACCTGCTGGACAGGGGGCACATTAAGTGCCACCGTCCGCACCAGTACCCGGGCCGACCCTCGCACCAAGCCACCTAGAAGCAGGAACCCTGCTCCTAAGTGCCGATACAAGTCCTGCCGAGCTGATGAACTGGGAGAAACTGTAAGCCTGCATAGGATTCCTCCCAAGCTGTCTCAGAGCCTAAACAGAGAGGAGTTCCTCGAGGCACTGCTGGAGTGCTCTTAAAGTGGCGCTGGCCAGGGATTCATGTCACGACCTAACTTCTCCGGAGGCCTCAACCTCCGAGCACGTGCAGGAGCATAGGGGTGACCCGAGCAATATTCCTCTGCTTGAAATTAGCTCCAATGCAGCTTCCCTCCGACTGGGGACCTCCTAAGACACCTGGCTCGACTATTCCCTGTAACCCCACCCCTTCCTGGCCCGGACACCAATAAAGTAAGTCCCACCACTTATATTTCCTAATAGACTAGGCTGCAACCTCTCCTAGATCCAAACCCCTTTAACCCCTGTCATGCCGGCCCTCCGTTCATGTCTTTTTCTCCTTTTACTCAGGGCCTCACTCAAATGGAGGATTCAAGGCAAACTAATGGTCCAGCATATATATATATGAAGTGCCCACTCACCAGATTTCCATGCTGTCTTGGCTAAGAGAACAGCTGAAGCATATGAGACGTCTCCTCCTTCATGATATCTCCCATATAGTAGTACAGCACAAACCACACAAACTATCCATGATGAATAAATTGTAGGAACGACACTCACACACCTCTGCAGTATAGGATAAGTTAACACTTAACCAACGAGTAACAGTAAAGGTGACTTTTTCAATAAAATCACATCTATCCAGTTGGACCGAATGGCATCAAACTTTCGTTCTGAGGGAGGCACATACAGTCAAGTCCATAAATATTGGGAAATCAACACAATTCTAATCTTTTTGGCTCTATACACCACCACAATGGATTTGAAATGAAACAAACAAGATGTGCTTTAACTGCAGACTTTCAGCTTTAATTTCAGGGTATTTACATTCAAATCAGGTGAACGGTGTAGGAATTACAACAGTTTGTATACGTGCCTCCCACTTTTTAAGGGACCAAAAGTAATGGGACAGATTAACAGTCATAAATCAAACTTTCACTTTTTAATACTTGGTTGCAAATCCTTTGCAGTCAATTACAGCCTAAAGTCTGGAATGCATAGACATCACCAGACGCTGGGTTTCATCCCTGGTGTTGCTCTGCCAGGCCTCTACTGCAACTGTCTTCAGTTCCTGCTTGTTCTTGGGGCATTTTCCCTTCAGTTTTGTCTTCAGCAAGCGAAATGCATGCTCAATAGGATTCAGCTCAGGTGATTGACTTGGCCATTGCATAACATTCCACTTCTTTCCCTTAAAAACTCTTTGGTTGCTTTCGCAGTAGGCTTCGGGTCATTGTCCATCTGCACTGTGAAGCGCCGTCCAATGAGCATTTGGCTGAATATGAGCAGATAATATTGCCCGAAACACTTCAGAATTCATCCTGCTGCTTTTGTCAGCAGTCACATCATCAATAAATACAAGAGAACCAGTTCCATTGGCAGCCATACATCCCCATGCCATGACACTACCACCACCATGCTTCACTGATGAGGTGGTATGCTTTGGATCATGAGCAGTTCCTTTCCTTCTCCATACTCTTCTCTTCCCATCACTCTGGTACAAAGTTGATCTTGGTCTCATCTGTCCATAGGATGTTGTTCCAGAACTATGAAGATGTTTTAGATGTTTGGCAAACTCTAATCTGGCCTTCCTGTTTTTGAGGCTCACCAATGGTTTGCATCTTGTGGTGAACCCTCTGTATTCACTCTGATGAAGTCTTCTCTTGATTGTTGACTTTGACACACATACACCTACCTCTTGGAGAGTGTTCTTGATCTGGCCAACTGTTGTGAAGGGTGTTTTCTTCACCAGGGAAAGAATTTTTCAGTCATCCACCACAGTTGTTTTCAGTGGTCTTCCGGGTCTTTTGTTGTTGCTGAGCTCACCAGTGCGTTCTTTCTTTTTAAGGATGTTCCAAACAGTTGATTTGGCCACACCTAATGTTTTTGCTATCTCTCTGATGGGTTTGTTTTGTTTTTTCAGCCTAATGATGGCTTGCTTCACTGATAGTGACAGCTCTTTGGATCTCATATTGAGAGTTGAGAGAAACAGATTCCAAATGCAAATGGCACACTTGAAATGAACTCTGGACCTTTTATCTGCTCCTTGTAAATGGGATAATGAGGGAATAACACCCACCTGGCCATGGAACAGCTGAGCAGCCAAGTGTCCCATTACTTTTGGCCCCTTAAAAAGTGGGAGGCACATATACAAACAGTTGTAATTACTACACCGTTCACCTGATTTGGATGCAAATACCCTCAAATTAAAGCTAAAAGTCTGCAGTTAAAGCATAACTTGTTTGTTTCATTTCAAATCCATTGTGGTGGTTTATAGAGCCAAAAAGATTTGAATTGTGTCAATGTCCCAATATTTATGGACCTGACTGTATGTTTTTCAAATAAAATGTATTTATTCAGATTTCTAGTCGTCTACATATGGAGGAATAGCAGACACCCATCATGAGACAATCAACTTTCTTGCAATAAAGAGAGATCTTACAACCACTGGGGTTAGATTAGGATATAAGGTAGTGGGGCTAACATAACCTAGGGTACACAAGGTGGATCCAGGAGTCAAGGCAATGCCATATGGATCATTCAGCATTGAAATAACTCCTTGCCAGTAACGCCTGAGCTTGGGACATTTCCTTAAGTGCATAAGAGTACTATGTGGGAGGCAGCACTAGCACCTACTAGTAAATAATTCCCATTGACCATCACACTAATGTACAATCAGCTACAGATACAGTAATTTTTAGCAGGTTTGCATAGCCCGGAAAGGTGATTCAATGGTTTCTCCATGTTAAAAAGTTAGAGAAATGCTGCTTTAATATATACTGTAAAACTGGTTGTTAGGGAAAGAAAAGTTCTACTTTATTCTGTGCAGACTGTAATGTGAGCACACAGCAAGTAGAGAAGGGGAGAAACAGTTATGAATGGGCCCCCTGACCTTGTGGGCTCTGCAGAAGTTGCCTCTTCTGTATCCGCAGGGTGTCCCCCCATCTTGTGGGCTCTGGAACAGTTGCCTTTTCTGTATGTGCAGGGTTCTCTGACCTTGTGGACCATGGAGCAGTTGCCTTTTCTGGATGCGCAGGGTTCCCTGACCATGCGGGCCCTGAAGCAGTTGTCTTTTATGTATACACAGAATGCCCTGACCTTGTGGGCTCTGGAGCAGTTGCCTCTTCTGTATGCGCAGGGTGTCCTGACCTTGTGGACCCTGGAGCAGTTGCCTTTTCTGTATGCGCAGGGTGCCCTGACCTTGTGGGCCCTGGAGCAGTTGCCTTTTCTGTATGCGCAGGGTGCCATGACCTTGTGGGCTCCGCAGCAATTGCCTTTTCTGTGGTGGCCTGACCTTGTGGGCTCCAGAGCAATTGCCTTTTCTGTATGCACAGGGTGGCCTGACCTTGTGGGCTATGAAGCAATTGCCTTTTCTGTATGCGCAGGGTGCCATGACCTTGTGTGCTCTGGAGCAGTTGCCTTTTCTGTATGTGCAGGATGCCCTGACCTTGTGGGCCCTAGAACAGTTGCATTTTCTGTATGTGCAGGGTGCCCTGACCTTGTGGGCCCTGGAGCAATTGCATTTTCTGTATGCACAGGGTGCCCTGACCTTGTGGGCCTGGAGCAGTGGCTTTTTCTGAATGGACAGGGTGCCCTGGCCTTGTGGGCTTGGAGCAGTGGCCTTTTCTGTATGCACAGGGTGCCCTGACCTTGTGGGCCTGGAGCAATCACCTTTTCTGTATGCGCAGGGTGCCCTGACCTTGTGGGCCTGGAGCAGTTGCCTTTTATATATAAGCAGGGTGCCCTGTGCTTATGGGCACTCAATCTGCTGATCAGGGGTGTAGATAAGGGGGGTTTGGGGTGTTCAAACCCCCCCCTGAGCATCCTGCCAAAAATAAAAAGTGTCTCTGCCCTGTTGCCTCTCATGGCACCAGCACCACAACAAAAAACAGGGGAGCACAGCAGTCAGTATTGCGGGTGAAGATGCAGCAGGTCGGGTGCAAGGCACACTGTCACGGGCACTTACGTCACGCTATTAAGACCAGGATGTGCTGGGTTTCCTGTGGACAGATCATAGACACAGTGGGAGTGGGCAGCGTCTATAGTCCTGCCCACTGTGCCCGACTGTCTCTACACTCTGTACTTCCCGGCTTGGACTTCGGAGGAGAATGGAGCAGAGAACGCGCAAGGTTGCAGTACTGCTGCTAAGGAGCTGAGCCTCCCTCTTTCCTTTTCGTCTTGCTTGCTGCCTGAGAGACGGTCATCACAGACCACTTGCCACCACTGCTGTGCTGCCGTTGAGGTTAGTGAGTCTGTGGAAACTGGCAAAATTATTCACTAATCACTGGATTTGTGGGTTACCATTTTCCATTGCTGGTACTGACAGTTCAGCCTGGCTCTGTCAGCTATGTTGTGGTGCTGACTGCAGAGCCAAAGGGCTGAGGGGTTACCAGGCACAACAACATTGCTGCCAGAGCCTGGCTGGACTGTTTGCTGCCCTCAGTGCCCTGGCCCTTTTTTTAATTGTGTTAAGAAGGCTATTATAAGCCCCAGTTCTCACTAGGATGTGGTGCAGAAAACCTGCAACGCATCTCCCGCCCAAGGATGTCTTTAACGCGGGGCAAAAGGGGCAGCTGTCCTGGGCCCAGCCCTAGTCATTGTTGTGGGGCACAAAGCTGCTGCCCCTTGCACCTGCGTTCCCCGTAAAAAAGATGGTGGCCAAATACTACTGGGGTGGAGTTGGATTACAACTGTGCGGCTTGGTTCCCGGCTTGGTGCTCTGTCATCTTTTCCAATTCCCAACCAACCACTGCTTGACCTGCCATCACGTGACCTCCACAGCCCCCTAACAGCTAATCACTTCACCCCATAACAACCAGACCTGTGATCAGTTGGGAGGAGAGGTAGGGGCGGCTCCTCCCTTCTCTATACAGTCCATGCTGAAAGTCTGGGACCTGTCCTCATTGTAGGTGTCACACAGTAAGTAAATGACATGTGTGGTGTGTGGGGACGCTGACAGCACCTGTTATGGTGATCAGGAAGGGCCATTGTGAGTGTTCAGCAGACAATGTACAGGGATAGGAGATCAGACAGTACATGGATTGTCTCTGACCATCTCATGTAGTATGCCTGCAGTCTCTGACCATCTCTTGTATGCCTGCAGTCTCTGACCATCTCCCGTAGTACGTTGGCAGTCTCTGACCATCTCTTGTAGTACTCCTGCAGTCTCTGACCGTCTCCTGTAGTATGTTTGCAGTCTCTGACCATCTCTTGTACACCTGCAGTCTCTGACCATCTCCTGTAGTTCATCTGCAGTCTCTGACCATCTCCTGTAGTACACCTACAGTCTCTGACCCTCTCCTGTACTATGTCTGCAGTCTCTGACCCTCTCCTGTACTATGTCTGCAGTCTCTGACCATCTCCTGTATTATGTCTGCAGTCTCTGACCATCTCCTATAGTACATCTGCAGTCCCTGACCATCTCTTGTACGCCTGCAGTCTCTGACCATCTCCTGTAGTACATCTGCAGTCTCTGACCATCTCTTGTACGCCTGCAGTCTCTGACATCTCACGTAGTATGTCTGGCAGTAAATCACATAAACAACCCTTTTTGGCATGTCAGGGGCTGCGGTTGAGGCCCTGAAAACCTCACCAGTTGACCATCACTGGGATGCAGTCTCAAACCAAGCTATACATCCACACAATAAAAGGAGTATATGGGAGTCAGAACAAGCTGTTCTGGTTTAAAGTAGATCTTTCACCATGAAGGCCTCTTTCACACACACTGCTCATTACTAATAACACGTTCTAGGAGTTTTCTGTATATTGGTGAGTCCCCCACCTCCCCAATCAATCAGTGAGCATTAATGATGTGCTGTAACCTCCAGCAACCAATCAGTGAGTGGTAATGATGTGCTGTAACCTTCAGCAACCAATCAGTGAGTGGTAATAACGTGCTGTAACCTCCAGCAACCAATATGAATAGGGGGTGAAGAAAATGGGTCCAATCAATATTTAAGGTGGCCCTGCTCCTGCACCACATTCAAATTGCACTGCCCTTGTAATCTACAGTGGGTGTCAGTGAAATCTTAACGACAACCCAAATGCAGTGTGTTTGCCTGCCCCAAATCCGATGATACAAAATGACTATGTGATCCAGTTTCAATGCGTTCCTAAAAATGGTGCATGCATGACTTTGGTGTAATGCAGTGCCATCTAAGCCCATTCAAAATGAATGGGCTCAAATCACACTGCACTGAATCGCATGTGAATTGCACAGAAATTTGACGCAGTTCATGTGTGACTCATAGCGTGAACCAAGGCTAAGGGTAGCTCACACCTATGCATGCGGTGTGGCCTGCATTTCCGTGGTAAAGAGCTGCTGTCCCTGTGGGAAATGCAGGGAAAAGGTCCTTGCACCTCTTCTAAAAACACAGCCGCAGAGAAACCACATTTTAAATTAAAAACCACACTTTAAATTAAAATAACGATCATGTTATATACACCTGCTCTGTGCAATGGTTTTGCACATAGTGGCCCTGATCCTCCTCTTCTCTGTGTGCCACAATAGAAAGCTGCTTGCCACGGGGGCACACAGTGCATGCACACGCTCCTGTGCCACGTTGGTCTATGCATGGAGCCATGCCCATAGACCCACACAGCGCTGCTTGGTTGTTATCCCCCCCCCCCCCCGCTTCACTACTTGGTACCTACTGCTGAAACCCCCCAGGACAAAAAATATCTATGGCCCTGTTGCTGATGGATCTCAAATATGAAAACTGAGCAGGGACAACAGAATTTTATGTTACAGTTGTACCAATCTGATTCTGATTGTCATCTTTCTAGGAAATCTGAGTTTTTACAACAAGTATTTCCTTGTCACAGCACGAGTTCCAGTTTCCAGCAGGCATATGTGTTTGTACCTATAGTTCTACAGCAGCCGGGAGCCTCAAACCACCTCCACCTGATCCACAGTGGTATTTTAAGAAAATAAAGCCAACATCAATTTTCTAGAGAATGCTGTCTTTGGAAAACAAAATCGTGAATCCTGAGCTTTTGTAAAGGGATAGACAGAAGCGGCCACAGCACATAATTCTATGCAGTCACGATTTCCATTCTCAAAGCGTGCTTGTACTGCAGCCTGGCAATCACAGCGTTT
This sequence comes from Glandirana rugosa, assembly GCA_018402905.1. Classification (NCBI taxonomy): domain Eukaryota; kingdom Metazoa; phylum Chordata; class Amphibia; order Anura; family Ranidae; genus Glandirana; species Glandirana rugosa. The sequence goes on from BLSH010489184.1 coordinate 1,555,587, forward strand.
TTTAGCGAAAACAAGCCAAGAATAAAGGTCCCTTTAGAATGTTTAACTCCTAAGTCACCAGCCATTCTAGTTCTTTTTACCACGTACAATACTTTACTGATATATTATCATATAAGCAGTAACATTACAGATTTTTTGATTGTAAGCTCTCACGAGCAGGTTCCTGTGAACCCTTTTGTATTGAACTAAATTTTAATTGTAGCGTCTCCCTTTATTTTGTAAGGCAAACTGTTGCCCCACTATATAAGTCCTGTAGAATAATAATAATACTGATTAATATTATCATTATCATAATGACTATATTATTACATAAAGTTACATACTATGTAAATATGTATCATAATAATAATAATAACTGCATTTTTACATTGTGCTACAGGGATACAAAATGCATGGATTGTTTTTGTCTTTAACCACTTAAGGACCCAGCCTATTTTTGACACTTACAGTTGTGCTCATACGTTTACACACCCTGGCAGAATTTATGATTTCTTGGCCATTTTTCAGAGAATATGAATGACAACACAAAAACATTTCTTTCACTCATGGTTAGTGTTTGACTGAAGCCATTTATTATCAATCAACTGTGTTTATTTTTTTTAAATCATAATGACAACAGAAACTACCCAAATGACCCTGATTAAAAGTTTACATACCCTGGTGATTTTGGCCTGATAACATGCACACAAGTTGACACAAAAGGTTTTGAATGGCTATAAAAGGTAACCATCCTCACCTCTGATCTGTTTGCTTGTAATTAATGTGTGTGTATAAAAGGTCAATGAGCTTCTGGATTCCTGACAGACCCTTGCATCTTTCATCCAGTGCTGCACTGACGTTTCTGGATTCTGAGTCATGGGGAAAGCTAAATATTTGTCAAAGGATCTGCGGGAAATGGTAATTGAACTGTATAAAACAGGAAAGGGATATAAAAAGATATCCAAGGAATTGAGAATGTCAATCAGAGTTGAAACTCTAATCAAGAAGTGGAAAATGAGGGATTCTGTTGAAACCAAACCACGGTCAGGTAGACCAATTACAATTTCAGCCACAACTGCCAGGAAAATTGTTCGGGATGCAAAGAAAAACTGACAAATAACTTCAGGACTCTCTGAAAACATGTGGTGTGGCTGTTTCAAGATGCACAATAAGTTGGCACTTAAAGAAAGATGGGCTGCATGGTCGGATTGCCAGAAGAAAGCCATTACTACACAAATGCCACAAAGTATCCCGCTTACAATACGCCAAACAGCACAGAGACAACCCTCAAACCTTCTGGCACAAAGTCATTTGGATTGATGAGACCAAAATTGAGCTTTTTGGCCACAACCATAAACCCTACATTTGAAGAGGAGTCAACAAGGCCTGTGAAACACGGGGGTGGATCGCTAATTTTTCAGGGATGTGTGAGCTACAAAGGCACAGGAAATTTGGTCAAAATTGATGGCAAGATGAATGCTGTATGTTATCAAAAAATACTGGAGAAACATTTGCATTCATCAGCCAGGAAGCTGCACATGGGACATACTTGGACATTCCAACATGACAATGATCCAAAACACAAGGCCAAGTCGACCTGTCATTGGCTACAGTCTCCTGACCTTAATATCATTGAGCCACTCTGGGGAGATCTCAAACGTGCAGTTCATGCAAGACAGCCCAAGAATTTCCAGGAACTGGAGGCTTCTTGCCAAGAGGAATGGGCAGCTTTACCATCTGAGAAGATAAAGAGCCTCACCCACAAATACCACAAAATACTTCAAGCTGTCATTGATGTTAAACGGGGCAATACATGGTATTAAGAACTGGGGTATGTAAACTTTTGATCAGGGTCATTTGGGTAGTTTCTGTTGTCATTATGATTTAAAAAGAGTAAACACAGTTGATTGATAATAAATGGCTTCAGCCAAACACTAACCATGAGTGAAAGAAATGGTTTTGTGTTCTCATTTATATTCTCTGAAAAATGGCCAAGAAATCATAAATTATACCAGCGTATGTAAACTTAGGAGCACAACTGTATTGTTTACAAGTTAAAATAATTTTTTTTTCTAGAAAATTACTTAGAACCCCCAAAAATTATATATATATATTTTCAGACAACCTAGAGCATAAAATGGAGATTGTTGCAATACTTAATGTCACACCGTATTTGTGCAGCGTTCTTACAAACTCAATTATCTACCCCCTTCCTGACCAGAGCACTTTTTGCGATATGGCACTGGGTCGCGTTAACTGCAGCGGCGGCTGGTCAATAGGGGGCGATTGGGCGCCGCCTCCCCGCTGGGAATGAGAAAAAAAAAGTCCGCCTGACCCCCTAAAGGTGGCGCCGGTATATGGATTTTTTTTCCCTCTTTGGCTCCTTGCTGTCTACTGACAGCAAATAGTGAGCCTATTGGTCAGTCCAAAAAGTCTATGTATGTGCGCTAAGTAAGCGGGGGTGGGTCAAGTGTGGCTGACTCCCTGACTTGAGGACGAGGTACCTTACTGGCTTCCTGTGTACTGTTTACAATACCTGTGTACTGGCACCCTGTGTACTGCTTACAATACCTGTGTACAGGCTCCCTGTGTACTGCTTACAATACCTGTGTACTGGCTCCCTGTGTACTGCCTACAATACCTGTGTACTGGCTCCCTGTGTACTGGCTACAATACCTGTGTACTGGCTACAATACCTGTGTACTGGCTCCCTGTGTACTTGCTACAATACCTGTGTACTGGCTACCTGTGCACTGCCTACAATACCTGTGTACTGGCTCACCGTGTACTCCTACAATACCTGTGTACTGGCTCCCTGTGTACTGCCTACAATACCTGTGTACTGGCTCCCTGTGTACCGGCTACAATTCCTGTGTACTGGCTACAATACCTGTGACCTGGCTACCTGTGTACTGGCTGCAATACCTGTGCACTGGCTACAATACCTGTGTACTGGCTACCTGTGTACTGGCTGCAGTGGTTGGATTCTATAAGGGGTGGGGCTTATGAGAAGTAGGAGGGGTCAAAAAGGAAGGGCGGGGCCTGGCGCCCCCCATCCTAAAAATTCACCAGCTGCCACTGTTTAACTGACAATTGTTCGGTCGTGCAACGCTATACCAAAACAAAATTAATGTCCTTTTCCCCACAAATAGAGCTTTGTTTTGGTGGTATTTGATTTGAGGTTTATATTTTTTGCGCTATAAACATAAAAAGAGCGACAATTTTGAAAAAATCTATTTTTTTTACTTTTTGCTATAATACATATAAAAAATAAAATGTAAAGAAACAAATTTCTTCCTCAGTTTAGGCCGATATATATTCTTCTACATATTTTTGCGTTCACTTCTGCGTGCGAGCTCGGAGGGACAGGGCGCTTTAATTTTTTTTCTTTTCTTATTTATTTTACTTTTTATTTTTTATTTTTTACACTGCCCCTTTAACCACTTCAGCCCTGGAAGGATTTCCCATGTTAGGACCAGAGCCCTTTTTGCGATTCGGCACTGCATCGCTTTAATTGACAATTGCGCAGTCGCATTTGGGGCGGACATGTCGGACATTTTTGACACTTTTTTAGGACCAATGACATGTATACAGCGATCAGAAATGTAAATATCCACTGATTACTGTATAAATGTCATTGGCAGGGAAGGGGTTAACCTGGGGGGGGGGGCGATCTAGGGGTTGAATGTGTACCCTAGGCGTGTTCTAACTGTGAGGGGGCTGGGCTGTCAGGGGCACCAGAGATCTAACTGATCCCGAGTACAGGAATCAGTAGATCTCTGACATGCTGTCTAACAGAGCGGGGGACTTTTTTTTACCGTCCCGCAAGCGCACCGCCCCAGTGTGAAAGCACTCAGGGTTTTGCACTGGGATGTATTGGGGGGAGTTTTGAGCTTTTTTTGAGCTTTTTAGTCGCTATTTTTAGCGCAAAAGCACCTGAAAAACGCCTTGGTGTGAAGGGGGTCTTATAGATGGCGATTCGCGCTACAGAGCCACACTGCAGCAGTAAATGTACGCGAGCCGGTTAAAAACTTTTTTTGGATCACTATCTGCTGCCATAACAACGTTATTTAGCATAAAAGTACCGATGTATATCAACGGCGGGCGGCCCGGAAGTGGTTAACCACTTCCCTACCGCCATATCCAGAATGACGGCCGGGAAGTGGTTCAGTTATCTTGACTAGGCGTCATATGACGTACAGCAGGATAACATGCCGGCGCGCGCCCATGGGGCCACGCAGCACGGCAATCGGTAATGTGGTGTGCCAATTTGACACACCGCATCTCCAATCTAGGTAATTGGCTTCTGTCAGAAGCTCATTACCATGTGATCAGCCGTGGCTGATCACAGTGCAAACAGGAAAAGCTGTATATCGGCTTTTCCTTTAGTCGTGTCTGCAGACGCAAGTAGTGGAGAGCCGATCGGCGGCTCTCCTGACAGGGGGGGTCTGTCCTGATTGTTTATCAGTGCAGCCCCCTTCGGATTGCCACACTGGACCACCAGGGAGCTGACCAGGACCACCAGGGAGCCCACACAGCGATGCCACCCAGGGACCACCAAGGATGCCACCCAGGGACCACCAGGGAAGCCACCCAGGGTCCATCCGGGATGCCACCCTAGACCACTAGGTAGGGGGCACACAATGCCCAATAGGGATTGCACTGTGCCCATCTGTGATGCTTGCCAGTGTCATCCCTATAGCTGCTGCGATACCAGTGCAACCGATCAGTGCCCATCAGTGCTCATCAGTTCCACATATCAGTGCCCATCAGTGCCACCCATCAGTGCCACCTATCAGTGCCAATGCCACCTATCAGTGCCCATCAATGCTGCCTATGAGTGCCCATCAGTGCCTCATATTAGTGCCACCTATCAGTGCTGCTTATCAGTGCCGCCTATCAGTACCCATCAGTGCTGCATATAAGTGCCACCTCATCAGTGCCACCTCATCAGTGCCGCCTCATTAGTGTCAATCAGTACCGCCTCATCAGTGAAGGAGAAAATGTAATTATTTACATAGTTTTGTGACGGAAAAAAATAAAAAAAAATTTTCAAAAATTTCTGTCTTTTTTTTTATTTGTAGCGCAAAAAATAAAAACCCCAGAGGTGATAGAAACATAGAAAAGTGACGGCAGAAAAAGACTGAGTAGTCCATCGAGTCTGACCCTTTTTATTTATTTTTTTTATTTTATTTTTTTATTTTTTTTTTTATATATTTTTTTTTTTTTACATTAACCTTGTTGTTTGACTATGGATTTATGTTTATCCCAAGCATGTTTAAAGCCATTTACTGTTGACTGTCTCACAACCTCTGTTGGTAGTTTATTCCAATCATCAACCACCCTTTCAGTAAAATAATACTTTCTAAGATTAGTTTTGAACTCCCCCCCAGTTAGTTTGAGGTCCCCGTGTTCTTGATTTTGGTTTCATATTGAAAAGACTGCCCTCCTGAACCTTATTCACCCTCTTGATGTATTTAAAGGTTTCAATCATGTCTCCCCTCTCCCTTCTTTCCTCCAGACTGTACATATTAAGTTCCTGAAGTCGCTCTTGATATGTTTTATCCCCCAGACCTTTCACCATTTTTGTTACCCGTCTCTGAACTCGTTCTATCTTATCAATATCTTTTTGTAAGTGAGGTCTCCAGAACTGGACACAGTATTCTAAGTGAGGT
>BLSH010489184.1:1563020-1574776 GCA_018402905.1 Glandirana rugosa
AAAAAACGGTGTTTATCGCGAAACAAAACCACCATAAACTTTATTGATATGGTCCCATGTGTGATATGTCCTTACTGTCTCATCCCTTCTCCCCTCCACCTCAACGGTATATACATTTTTTACTGTATTTTGATTGTAATTAAGTTTTCTGTTTACTTTATGAACTTTTTTGAATTAATGTTAGTTTTATGTCATTTTTTACATATATGGCAACTCCACCTCCCCTCTTCCCTACTCTGTCATTCCTGTATAGTGTGTACCCTGGTATAGTTATTTCAAATACCACCAAAACAAAGCGCTATTTGTGGCAAAAAAAATATACAAATCTAGTTTTGGTACAGCATTACATGACCACGCAATTGTCATTCAAAATGCAACAGCGCTGAAAGCTGAAAATTGGTCTGGTAGGGAAGGGTGGTAAGTGCCCGGTATTGAAGTGGTTAAAGCAAAACTCCACTTTCATGGGGAAAAAATAGCAATTAAAAAAAAATAATATCGTGTATACGATTGCGACACAAGTCATATTGTGATTGAATGTTATTAAAAATTACTTTTCCTTTTCAATCTGCTGCTCTGTCATTTTCTGAAAATGCAATATGGCAACCTGGAGGTGTTCTGTACAAGCGCCCCCAAGAAACATCATTTCCTGCTTGTGTGATTGGCTCACTGATTTTCCCAGAAGTCTGAACTAAGATACAAGTCAGATTTTTGGCATCCCCTGCAACAAAAATGTCATTCCCAATAGGAAATCATATCTAAAGGGATGCAGGCCCAGCAGCTGAATGATAATTATGAAACCACTCCCATTAGACTCACTTTCCCACATGGACACAGACAAACACACAGGGATTTCTTCACAATAACAAAAGGTAGGAATCTGCAACAAAGGTCATTATCATCCTTGCAATGTATATAGATCGCCCAGAGGGGAACGTTTTTTTCTCAACAAAAGCGGAGTTACGCTTTAACCCCTTCTCTGTCAGGTCCATACGTCATACGGACATAATGGCGGGGGGTATTGCACACAATCCTGTGGCTGCAGCCACCGGGATTGTGTGTGTAACTGAGGGGCAGACTCCTGCCTGTCAGGTGAGAGTGATCGGGCAGTGCCACTGCTGCCCATTCACTCTCACGGGCCCCCGGTAATGGCGCCCCCCGCGTACGCACTCACGCCATGCTTACCAGGCTCCGCTTGGCCATCGGCGGGCCCAGGATGTCCATGGCAGGTGTCAGTGTAAGGTTGCCACCTCATCCCTTTAAAACACTTATGAATTACACAGGTTCTGTGGCTGATTAAGGTGGCAATTAAACTCACTTGGTGCCTCATCTGCATTAAATTAGCCTCAGAACAACCTGTGTAATTCATATGTGTTCGGGTTTAAAGGCATGAGGCGGCAACCCTATGTCACTCTCTGGAGGGGAATGAAGAGAGCGGATACACCTCCGCTCTCCTCCCCTTCTTGCAGTGACCCGCAAAGCAACATCTGTGACGTCACTTCCATGTCACGTTCTCAGTGTCCCTGGCTTGCTTTTCCGGGAACGGATGTTTTGCAATGTGATCTGCATTGCAAAACACTCAGTGGAACACAGGGGAGATATGCAGAGTATTTTAGACCCTGCATGTCTCAATAAAGAGAACCTGTAACCTAAAATCATCACATAGGGGACTTTTTGTTCCCTATGTGATGAAAAAAAAAGTAAACTAAAAAAAAAAGATTTTTTTGCAAAAAATAAAGTTACACCAAAACACATAAAATCCCCCCACAAAAAAATTTGAGGCCCTCCCACCCCCCCCCCCCATATACACACGCACAAATGTAAATGCATGCGCTGGTGCGCCTATGCGTGAAAACGTTTATTGTGATACACATGTTATATATCGCCCCGTACGTTATAGTGAGAGCAATAATACTAACACAAGACTTCATCCGTAACACTAACCTGATACCTATAGTGGACTTCTGAAGCGTCACCCATAGAAAATATAGGGTACTGAAGTTTGACGCCATTTCACGGGGCACACAAAAATTTAAGGTTTGGCATGCTGGGTATCTATTTACTCAGCGTAACTTATTGCTTTTATTTGCCCTACAATTCACGTTAGTGTGTTTTTATCGAAATTTTGGGTTTCCTAGACCTTTGCGGTAATATCATGTGACATAAAAAATTGGAACTACCATTATTTTATGCTCTAGGGTGTCTACTTTTAGAAAATATAGAATGTTTGGGGGTTTTGTGTAATTTTCAGGCCTAAAATGATTTTTTTAAACATGAGTGCCAAAAACAGCTCTGGCAGCGAAAGGGTTAAAGAAGCTGCAGCTGTCCCCTATTGGCTCTAAGACCAAGAAGTGAGTGATTACATGACTGCTAAATGTTTTTTTTGAGCAGAGGGTGACTGTCAGTCACCGCTCTCTGCCTTGTCCCTCCAGGCGTGCCAGGCTGTGGAGGGGGCAAGACTGGCTGCCCTAGGCTCTTAGCGGCGTGCTGCGTGGCTGAGCTAGCTGCCAGTCAGGCATCTGGGTGGATCCCGACATTAAAGTTTGTGCCTTGCCACCCACTTTCTAGTGGGCATGTTCATGTGATGACCTTTTTGTGATCTTTGTTCACAGACTTGAAAATAAATTGGATTGATCTCCAGCTGTACCGGAGTGCCGTCTATCTTCTCTTCGGACTTTGCATGAGTGGCTCACGGACCTGACGAGCACCCAGCGGCTGGAGTCATCACACTTACCTGGAGTGGCTTCTCTCTCCTTTGATCCTTGCAGAGAGCTTGGCCTGTAAGGGCAATTATAATACCTTGTATGCATTATATTTTGCCTGCGTTAATAAGCGCACTTTTCAGCTCTTTTGCATAATGCATTTGAGTGCACTCGTGTTAAAGCAAGTAAGACAGACACAAATAGCTGTTCTCACATGGCAAGCTCGCAGGGCAGTCCTGGGTGGCAGAGCTTTCAGGCTTTATTTATAGGAATCAGACAGGGATAACAAAGAGACTTGGTGGCTTCACAATCAGCCAATCAGCCTCCAAGGCACAGTCACATGACATGAGCTCAATGCAAACCACCAACCAATGACACACTTGTTTATATTCAAACGATACAATAGAAGAGGCGTGCATGCATGGGGATTGGCCGGCCTGTATGAGCAACAGCTGTCTCCAGATAACAATGAAAGCCATGTGGAAACATAGCCTCCATTGAAACCGATGCGCTGTCTCACAGAGGCCCTCCAAGCAAAATGGCATGCATGCAAAACCTCGAACTGCCATTACAACGAATAACTATCAAATACAGCTCTATGAACTGTACTCCATAGCGATTATACTACTGTTCCATTAAAGGGTAAATTATGCACAAAGGAATATAGCTGTAGATTTCTGCCACATTGATCAGATGCGACAGAAAGCTTACAGATCATTATCCTTACATAAAAGGCAATACTGATTCCATAACGCAAGTAAACTGCCGCCAAGCAGATCAATCTGTACATAATACAGGGGCCCCCCGATTGACGGTAATACACCCGCGCCACAGAACGTGCATTGCACCTCAAGGATCCGGGCCGGCATTTGCTCCAGCGTTAACCACTCAGGGCGCCTGCTGGCCGGGATGATCGGGCGGGTAGCGTGTGGTTACCAAATAATGGAAGGTTTCCATTGTAAATGGCCTTTCCTCAATATCGGTTAAAGCCATATTCGCTGTACACAGAGAATACCGGTAAACCGTCACTGGGAGACACTGTGACAATACATAATATGCACATCCTAAATTTCTACAACAGGCCCACCAGCTGAATCTGGGTCAGAGGAGTGGAGAAATCAATGTACTCCTGTGACCCAGAAGAGGAGTATGACCAAAAAAAGGCCAGGAAAGACAAAGACACAATTTAGCAGTGTTAAGTTTGTCGACTAAAATATTTTCATCTACTAAATTAACGCAGTTTTAGTTGACTAAAATACAACTAAACCAAAAGCAATTCAGATGACTAAAATACGACTAAAACTAAAATGGCATTTTAGTCAAAAGACTATGACTAAAACTAAATCGAAAATTGACATCAAAATTAACACTACTCTGCTGGCCACTTCTAAATCGGCAACACAATTCCATCCAGAGCCTGTAATAATAGCACATTAACGTTTAAACATGTATTGCACTACCGCATAAGGATTACTAAGGGGCATCTACTAATAGAAAAAATTAACCACTTCCGGACCACCCACCGCATATATACTGTGGCAGGGCAGCCCGGCTGCGCAAAATCACTTACCTGTACTTGATTTTGTGCACGTGATGTAAGGGGCGCACATGCATTGCCGGAGTGCAGCTCCCGCTGTGATTGGACACAGCGGGAGCCAATCGGCGGGTCCACCGGCCGCTATGACCCCCCCGTGAGCCGCCGATCATTCTGTGGAGAGAGACGGAGCAGCAGTGTGCCTATACCTATACATATTCAATTCAATATAAAATTGCACATAATGCAAATGGGGGGGGGAGGAGAGTGGGACTTTAAATAAAGCATGTGTTGGTCAGAAGGTAGTATTGATGGTTACATAAAGAGATAGTTAGATCAATTCATTCATTTATTAATGCAAATAATCACATAGTTAAACATATAAGATCACAGAAAAGTGTGCCTAATTGGTAAAGCATGATCGCATGGTTCAGTTATGAATACAAACAATCACATAATTACACATATAAGATCACAAAGGATGTTATCAATAGGAAAAACGTGATGGCAAAAAATAAAGAATCATACAATGACATATAAGGGAATTTCCCCATCCATCAATTTCATATGTGTATACAAACATTGATTGCACAGTAAAAGCTGCATGGCCATAACCTTGAATTCCCTAGGGAACTTCCCTGGATGGCCGTATAGATTGCATATACAGTAGTGTGTCATTGGAGCATAGTGATGGCAGAAACACAACATATGATAGCTCTACGCCTTTTGTGGCTAATAGGCCACTCGTCAGGAGCAAGTGTGTTTGAGTCTGCAATGAAAATAATGCTAGTAAGATAAGACTGTTATCTACATGCAAAGTTGGGCCTACAACAATAATTGAGCAGCCCCCACATGGTAACACATGAGATATTCACACAGCCCGTGCACTGGCAACACGACACCGGACGCCTTCCGTATAGGATGGAAGCATGTGTTGTTGTCCTATCGGTATTTATTGGTCACCATAACTGCCCCAGTTCGTTCCATATTACCTTCTTTAGCCTATTTAGAATATCATATTTCTGTCATGTGTCATATTCATCTTTCTGCATTTATTTAACAACCAGGTTTATATTCCCTCTCCACAACCTGTGCTCTGGTGGCACTGACCGTGGCTGTGGCATGGCTCCTGGCTGTGTCCTGTCTGGGGGCTGCAACGCCCACTGCGGGCTCCCCCCGCCCTCCAATCAAGGAGGGGGGTGGATGCCTTGTCACTGTGTGTCAACGTCACGCCACCCCTCACGCATGTGCGGCATCCTTGTGATGTGGCACTGTGGGCGGGGTTCACCATGCTCGTTGGCAATACGGGAGATGCCTATGACGCCACATGTGGTGTGTTATCGCGCCGACGTGTGGACGTCTCTCTCCCACTGCTGACGTATGTGACGTTGCTGGTGTGCACGGCAGCGGCGCCTATATATGGGCACCACCTTATGGGCGGGGTGACCACTGGGACTCGTTGTACTGGTACCGCTCTTCCGGCTACTGGGTTTCTACAATAACACAGGTAACTCACTGTTGCTTTCCAGCACCATTCACCATGGTTTTTTGGTCCATCACTATTTTCACCAACACCCCTCCTTCCTTCACTCTCCACCCCACAGTGGTTCCTCTTTACACCCTTTTTCTTTCTTCCAAGGCTTTTATCCTGCTCTATGTTTCTTCCACACCATGGATTCCACCTCCTGAACCTTTCACTTTTCTCCTAGATCATTTCCCTTGGTCCATATTTTATCACTTTCCTGTCCCGGTGCTCAGTTCTGCCTTGGTGGTCGCTTGTGTGGGGCACCGCCACCTTGCCCGCCAGCACAGCCCCCGGCCATGACCTATCCGGAAGGCCGGCTGCGTCCGGCGATGTGTTGCCTCCGCACTTATTGCCGTAGGCCCCACTTTGCATGTGGATAACAGTCTTATCTTACTAGCATTATTTTCATTGCAGACTCAAACACACTTGCTCCTGACGAGTGGCCTATTAGCCACGAAACGCGTAGAGCTACCATATGTTGTGTTCCTGCCATCACTACGCACCAATGACACACTACTGTATATACAATCTCTATGGCTTTATCCAGGGAAGTACCCTAGGGAATTCAAGGTTATTGCCATGCAGCTTTTACCGTGCAATCAATGTTTGTATACACATACGAAATTGATGGATGGGGAAATTCCCTTATATGTCATTGTATGATTCTTTATTTTTTTCCATCACGTTTTACCTATCGATAACATCCTTTGTGATCTTATATGTGTAATTATGTGATTGTTTGTATTCATAACTGAACCATGCCATCATGCTTTACCAATTAAGCACATTTTTCTGTGATCTTATATGTTTAACTATGTGATTATTTGCATTAATAAATGAATGAATTGATCTAACTATCTCTTTATGTATCCATCAATACTACCTTCTGACCAACACATGCTTCATTTAAAGTCCCACTCTCTTTCCATCCCCATTTGCATTATGTGCAATTTTATATTGAATATGTATAGGGATGGAAGCACCAGCCTTACCAGGTTAATAGCTTCATGCAAAGTCCCGCTTATTCCCCAATCTTCTTGCAGTATAACAATAAAAAAAGTCCCTAAATTTATCCCATAGTTTGTAGACGTAATAACTTTTGCGCAAACCAATCAATATACACTTATTGGTATTTTTTACCAATAACATGTAGCAGAATATATATTGGCCTAAAGTGATGAAGAAATGTGATTCTTTACATTTTTTTATTGGGAATGTTTTATAACAGAAAGCAAAAAATATTGTTTTCTATTCAAAATTGTCGCTCTTTTTTGTTTATAGCGCAAAAAATAAAAACCACAGAGGTGATCAAATACCAACAAAAGAAAGCTCTATTTATGGGGAAAAAAGGATATCAATTTTATTTGGGTACAATGTCACAAATTTCAGTTAAAGCAACGCAGTGCCGTATCGCAAAAAATGGCCTGGTCATGAAGGGGGTAAAACCTTCCAGGGCTGAAGTGGTTAAGAAAAAGGCTCTTGTATGTTTTTTTAATATTTAATTTTGGTAATATATTTAGGTAATATGTGTAATGGCTTTACAGTCAATAGAGTTTACAGGTTTTTGTTTTTTTTTTGTATTTTAACCGCATCCCGACCACCCACTGCAGTTATACTGCGGCAAGGTGGCAGGATAGGGTGAATCTCCATCATTGTACGTCGGTCCGTGCATGTGCTCTAGCGGTCTAGATGTCTGCCAACGACCCGCGATCGTGGTATACAGAGGCAGAACCGGGGTCCACCTATGTATACAAGGTGGATCCCTGTCCTGACAGGGGACATGTCAGAGATCTGCTCTTCCCAGTAATCGGGAACAGTGATCTCTGTCATGTCCCTGGCAGCCCGTCCCCCCTACAGTTAGAACACACCCAGGGAACACAGTAAACCCCTTGATCGCCCCCTAGTGTTAACCTCTACCCTGCCAGTGTCATTTATACATTGATCAGTGCATTTTTGTATCACTGATCAATGTAATAATGTCACTAGTCCCCAAAAAGTGTCATTTGGGGTCAGATTTGTCCACTGGAATGTCGCAGTCCCGCTAAAAATCGCAGATCGCCACCATTACCAGTAAAAACATTAAGCAAAAATAAAAGTCCCTAAATCTATCCCATAGTTTGTAGACGCAATATTTTTAGTGCAAACCAATCAATATACACCTATTGCAATTTTTTTACCAAAAATATGTAAAATATATATCGGCCTAAACCAATGAATAGATTTCTTTTTTATATTTTTATTGGATATATAATATACAGTATCTCACAAAAGTGAGTACACCCCTCACATTTTTGTAAATATTTTATTCTATCTTTTCATGTGACAACACTGAAGAAATGACACTTTGCTACAATGTAAAGTAGTGAGTATACAGCTTGTATAACAGTATAAATTTGCTGTCCCCTCAAAATATCTCAACACACAGCCATTAATGTCTAAAACGCTGACAACAACCTAAGTGAAAATGTCCAAATTGGACCCAATTACCCAATTAGCCATTTTCCCTCCCCGGTGTCATGTGACTTCTTAGGCTTCATGCACACAGAGCATTAAAAAAAGTCCTAAAAACGTCAGTAGCTTATCAATGATGTCAATAAAATCTATATTTGAAAAAAAAAATGGCATTTTAGTCAAAAGACTATAAAACAAAATCAAAATTTGCTTCCAAAATTAACACTGCAATTTAGTATAAAAAAATAATACATACATGCATTTCTATCCCTTCCCCACACTATCCAAAAACTCGATTTTATGGGCTTCTGCGTTAGACTACTTTTCAAAAGGTTTTTTGCTGTGCAACCACCCTCTTCTACTCCAGGATGGGTGCACAGGACTAAAGTGGGCACAGAGGTTGGGTAATGTCTGAAGAAGTGAGTATATGATCTCTCAGAAAACTCATCTGTATCACAGTTTTCTCACCTCGCCCGGGCAGTGTGAGGATTAATGTCACAGTGTGGAAATTGAAAACTGTCATCACATGGGACTCTTCACAAGATCCTCTAATCATCCCTTACATTTTGACAGATTCCAATTATGTTGCCCCGCAGTGTAGCCTTTATGATTAAATTACAAGGATGGGATTTATTATCTGGAGTGGCTGAGACGTTTTCCAGACAAGGGGAGTTTCTCTGGTTCCTGGTTTCAGTCATTATGACTACATAGGAGATTCCCTGTTTACTTCATGTAACTTCTGGAAAGTCATTTTTTTGCCTGTAAACCGTATTTAAAGCTGGTACCCCACTGTTACTGTAGCAGGGCACCTGAATGCACCAAACATGTGTTGTGGTGCACTGCTTAAAAAAATGCCACTTCCTATTCTTCATACTGTTAAGCACCTTTGGGAAACTTCAAAATACCTGCTTTCAGTGGTTCTGTGCCAACATTGCAAGGGCTAACTGCTTGTTTATCCAATCCTCTGCTCCTCCAAGCTGCTAGACCAATCCCCACAGCCTTTTCTCCCCCATGCTCCTCCTGGGTGTGGAAAGTGAACTTTGACTGTTTAAATCGGTAGTAGACTTTACTAATGTAGCACCCCCTAGTTGTGTTCCTAGAGTGCTAGGATTTTTGTTCTGTTAGTGTAGGTAAATTCAGGCTTGGCTGGCAGACTGTGTGTTTTTCTGGGTTGGGTGATTGACTCAGGGAAGTTTGGATGACTCACAGGCAGCATCTCTGAGACCTCCTCCAACTTCTAGTAGCTTGTAGAAGATTCTAGAAGAATAAGAGTGGAGGTGAGGAGGAGCTGCCTGGAGTATTCATAAAGGCCTTGACCAATCCCCAACAGATGATTTGGCAGGGGGCAGGCTCCCTCAGATACTCTGGGTCAGCAATGCTGGGGCAGTGGAGTTTGGGTGGAAGGTGGAGATGGAGGGTTAGGCTGTCAGTGGCCCTTGAGGGTACCCCCTAGTCTGGCGGGGGTGACCATAGGTCTGGGAGTTCGGGTGCAGAAGGGACCCTCTTCGCGGCACACAGAGGAGTCCTGACCAGTGGCCTGGGAGCAGGAGGAGGGCAGCAGGAGAACACTACCGGGCAAATCTCCAGGAAGGAAAACAGCCAGGTGGGTTGGTGAGTGTTACAGTCAGAGAGGAGTGAGAGGCACGCCTGAGAGGACTGGGAGAGAGCAGTCTGGGATGGATGCAAAGTCAGTCTTGGAGCACTGTGGAGTCCTAGCCAGGAGGGCTAGTGAAAGGGGCTGTTGCAGGCAGGTGGGCTAGCAGTGCCTGAAGAGGTAGTGCTGGGAGCAGTAGCCACAGGAGGAGGACAGCTGGGCAAAAGGACTTTTGCTACACTACCAAAGGAGCCCGCAGTCCCTGCATGTAAAGAGCATTTGCTACTGGTATGACTGAGCCCTTTTAAACCATCCAAACAGTGCCAGCTGGTCCTGGGAGTTGTAGTTCTACAATCAAGATTTGTGCTGGAGGTAGAGGAGACGTGTATATACGGACTGTCTATAGTTGTGTCCCTGAAGGGTTCTACTGCTTTGATCAAGTGGGATTCCATAATAACCTGATACCTATCCATATTTATTCCCCTCAATAAAACATAAAACAAAGTACTGGACTGTTCTTTGACTCAAGTGTGCTGTGAAGATGTGGTGTGCCTGGCTGTGCAGGGTAGGGGACCCCTTTCTGCTTGCAGCTTCTCATTTCTTTTCAGCTTTCTGTTTTAAATAGGCCCCTTAGTCTGACTTTGATTTTACATAATTTGAGAACATAGAAAGCAGATAAGGGAGGTTAAAGTGTAGGATAGGAGGTACCTGGTGCAATTCCCCAAATTGGCTACTAGAAGTACCATACTTAAAGCATAACTCCACTTTTGTTGAGAAAAAACATTCCCCCCTGGGTGATCTATGTACATTGCAAGGATTATAACAACCTTTGTTGCAGATTCCTACCTTTTGTTATTCTGAATAAATCCTCGTGTGTGCCTCTGTGCTGAGTAGGTCTAGCGGGAGTGGTTGCATAATTATCAGTCAGGTGTGCAGCTGCAGAGCACAAATGAGGAAATCTGCTGGCCTGCATCCCTTTAGACTTGTTCCTATTGGAAGTATCTCACCAAAAATGACATTTTTGTTGCAGGGGATGCCTGTAATCTGACTTGTATCTTAGGCGATCCAATCATACAAGCAGGAAAGGTAATTTTTAATAACAGTCTATTACAATATGACTTGTATCGCAATTGTACACTCTATAAAGGACCAGCGTTGCCCCCTTCAGCTTGGTGGGAGTCTGACACAGGCCTTTTGGTCATAGGAAGCAGTATGAGGACCAAAGCAGCGAAGATGTAATCTTCAAGGACCCATAATCTGAAGTTGCCCCTGGAGGGGGAAGAGAGCAAGGAGAGGCGTAGGACTATAGGATTTCTCACAGCCTTTGGAAGACTGTGCCATCACCATTTAGGATGACTGAAGTGTGTAAATATGTAAGCGACTGTGTTCCTGTAAAGAAGTTAAAGGCTGTGGTGGTGAGGACTTTGTCCTCTCCTAACTTCTAATAGCAATGTCTTCTGGAAACAATGAGGTCCTGGGTGAAACTGCTATTGACATCCATGGCTGCAAGGCTTGACTAAGGTATGGGACAGACTACTGCTGGTGCTAGTTATACCAAGTCAGGGGCCTACTGGGTGATGATTAGAGTTGAGCAAACACCTGGACGTTTGGGTTCGGAGGGTCGGTACAAACTTTGGGAAAAAGTCCGGGTTGGGCACCGAACGTTGCCCGAACGTTATCCCGGACCCCGAACCCCATTGAAGTCAATGGGGACCCAAACTTTTAGGCACAAAAATGGCTGTAACAAAGTCCTGGCAAGTGCTAGAGGGCTGCAAAAGGAAGTAAAATAGGGGTAAGAGTAGGGCAAGTGCCCTACAAAAAAATGGGGATAGGGAAAATAAATTAAAATCGAATAAACTAGGAGATGATTTTTGAACAATAATGTGTCACTTACAGCTGCAGCTAGAACCTCTCCCTTTAGAACTAGGAGATGATTTTTGAACAATAATCTGT
>BLSH010489184.1:1589073-1605223 GCA_018402905.1 Glandirana rugosa
AGTCGCCATAAGTCTTTCGTCGATAATGTGTTGTCCCCTCAACAACTTGTGTAAAAACAAATCAAAATAGCTAAAAGAAAAAAGGAAACCACGAACAGTCCTATTTTTCCACTTCTGACAGTGGCGACTGAACAAAAACATCAAAGTCCGAAACTCCAACGGTAGGACTGGGAAGTGATGAACCCCGCGGTAACCGTATCTTGTTCGTACAAATATATTTTACATATCAACGGTTGCAAATTTTTTTTTTTACGATCCCTGTGAAAAAAGTAGCCATACAGGACTTTCGGTCCGCATCATCATACTGCTAAGCCAATGCTCACAAATGAATGCTGTCCGGCCCTAATTTCCATACTACTACGCCTGGCTTTCAGGACATACCGATGAAAAAAGTGTCCCTAGCATTTTTTTTTTTAAACGTTGGCAACTATACATTTTATATAAACATGCTTGTTCTATGCCAATGGCGCCCCAAGTAGTGAAGGGTCAGGATGGCAACCTCAAAGCCTGAAACTACAAAAACAAGTCAGCGGTGACAGTCTTCACCTTTTTATCCTGACAAGCACCAAAGGAAAAAAGAAAATCGATAAAACTAAACAAAAATGTGTTCAACAACTCCCCTGTTGTGTAATAGCTGCTTTCTGAATACCGCTGAACCCCTGAAAAGCATTAATAAGTCACAGGAGGGTGTTCTGAGGTCAGGCTGGCGGATTCCTCGGCTATATAACATATCATTTTCGGAGTGCTGTGAAAATCTAATCAGAGAGAAGAGCCAATCAGGAAAGAGGCACTTCACAGCAGGTTACATGGATAGCTGGAGATTTGGAACGCACAGGCGAGAATATTTTTAGCATTAGAAACATCACAAGGGTTTAGGTAGACCTTGCAGATTAGAGGAAAGTCTTTCTTCCCGCTGCTGTTTGTTCTGCTGCGGTTGTCACATCTGCTTTATGCAACCTAGTTTCTGCCTCCTGTCCTACTACACATCCCAGCATGCTTTGTCACATTAAGGAGTTTAAGGTCAAAGATGGATCCTTTGATTTTGGCAGTAAAATTGTGGCACAGGTTTTCCACTGCAAAGCTTTCATTGCATCAGGGTTTGTGCTTCGAGTTTAATTCAAGTTAAATTAAACCTAATACAGTGTCTTGAAAAAGTATTCATACCCCTTGACATTTTCCACATTTTGTCATGGTACAACCAAAAACGTAAATGTGTTTTATTGGGGTTTTATGTGATAGACCAACACAAAGTGGCACATAATTGTGAAGTGGAAGGAAAATGATAAATAGGTGAAAAGTGTGGGGTACATTTGTATTCAGCCCCCCTGAGTCAATACTTTGTAGAATCACCTTTCACTACAATTAAAGATGCAAGTCTTTTTGGGGAAGTCTCTACCAGCTTTGCACATCTAGGGAGTGACATTTTTGCCCTCTTAGCAAAATAGCTCAAGCTCTCAGATTGGATGGATTTAGGTCTGGACGTTGACTGGGCCATTCTAACACATGAATATGCTTTGATATAAACCATTCCATTGTAGCTCTGGCTGTATGTTTAGGGTCGTTGTCCTGCTGGAAGGTGAACCTCCGCCCCAGTCTCAAGTCTTTTGCAGACTCTAACAGGTTTTCTTCTAAGATTGCCCTGTATTTGGCTCCATCCATCTTCCCATCACTCTGACCAGCTTCCCTGTCCCTGCTGAAGAAAAGCATTCCCACCACATGATCCTGCCACCACCATGTTTCACGGTGGGGATGGTGTGTTCAGGGTGATGTGCAGTGTTAGTCAGTGTTTTCTGCCATACAAGCACTTTGCTTTTAGGCCAAAAAGTTCAGTTTTGGTCTCCCTTCTTCCACATGATTGCTGTGTCCCCCACATGGCTTCTCGCAAACTGCAAACAAGACTTCTTATGGCTTTATTTCAACAATGGCTTTCTTCTTGCCACTCTTCCATAAAGGCCAGGAGAGCACGACTAATAGTTGTCCTGTGGACAGATTCTCCCACCTGAGTTGTGGATCTCTGCAGCTCCTCCAGAGTCACCATGAGCCTCTTGGCTGCTTCCCTGATTAATGCTCTCCTTACCTGGCCTGTCAGTTTAGGTGCCATGTCTTGGTAGGTTTGCAGCTGTGCCATTTTCGGATGATGGATCGAACAGAGCTCCATGAGATGTTCAAAGCTTAGAATATTTTTCTATAACCTAACCCTGCTTTAAACTTCTCCTCAACTTTATCCCTGAACTGTCTGGTGTGTTCCTTGGCCTTCATTATGATGTTTGTTCACTAAGGTTCTCTAACAAACCTCTGGGGGCTTCACGGAACAGCTGTATTTACACTGAGATTAAATTACACACAGGTGGACTCTATTTACTAATTAGGCGACTGGGGGCAATTGGTTCCACTAGATTTTAGTTAGTGGTAGCAGAGTAAAGGGGGTTGAATACAAATGCACACCACACTTTTCACATATTTATTTGTAAAACAATTTGAAAACCATTTATCATTTGTCTTCCACTTTACAATTATGTGCTACTTTGTGTCGGTCTCTCACATAAAATCACAATAAAATACATTTATGGTTTTGGTTGTAACATGACAAGATGTAGAAAATTTTAAGGGGTATGAAAACTTTTTCAAGGCACTGTACATAGCTTGCCATCGCTGACCATTCCTATTATACGCTTATGTTTCTGCCTTTTATATTATGCTGATCCATTGCCTTCAGTATGCAGAGAGAGCTCCTAGGATCTTTAATCATACCTTCCCCCTCCACACTTAATAAATATGTAGCACACCCCACATAGGAGCTGCAGGTGAAATGGACCCCCCACTCCTGCACAGCCAGGCATAACGCATCTTCACAAGCACCCAAAGTCAGAGAACAGTCCGTGGCTTTATTTTTGTTACTTATTGAGGGTTAATAGCTTGGATAGGGATGGGAGGTTATGGGATGCCCACTTGACTTCAGTAAAACTTCAGGGACAGCTTCCTATATACATCTATATACAGTCTCTGCTTCTCTTTCCTCCCGCACAAACGTTTGCTCCAGCTGAATCACTTTGAAATGATCTGCCAGGCTCCCAGCAAGAGCAACAGCCCATTACAGACAGGAACTTGCAACCCCCTTAAAGTGTAGTAAAACAGTATGTAACTTTTCCTCCATGGCCACAGATCCCAGCACCACCTGGCTGCAGCTTCGTCTTTCACCAGCCCTCCTAGCTGCCTCTCTACACCAGTCCTCCAGACTGAATCTTTGCCAGCCCTCCTGGCTGCCTCTCTACACCAGTCCTCCAGACTGAATCTTCGCCAGCCCTCCTGGCTGCCTCTCTACACCAGTCCTCCAGACTGAATCTTTGCCAGCCCTCCTGGCTGCCTCTCTACACCAGTCCTCCAGACTGAATCTTCGCCAGCCCTCCTGGCTGCCTCTCTACACCAGTCCTCCAGACTGAATCTTTGCCAGCCCACCCGGCTGCCTCTCTACACCAGTCCTCCAGACTGAATCTTCGCCAGCCCTCCCGGCTGCCTCTCTACACCAGTCCTCCAGACTGAATCTTTGCCAGCCCTCCCGGCTGCCTCTCTACACCAGTCCTCCAGACTGAATCTTCGCCAGGCCTCCCAGCTGCCTCTCTACACCAGTCCTCCAGACTGAATCTTTGCCAGCCCACCCGGCTGCCTCTCTACACCAGTCCTCCAGACTGAATCTTCGCCAGCCCTCCTGGCTGCCTCTCTACACCAGTCCTCCAGACTGAATCTTTGCCAGCCCACCCGGCTGCCTCTCTACACCAGTCCTCCAGACTGAATCTTCGCCAGCCCTCCTGGCTGCCTCTCTACACCAGTCCTCCAGACTGAATCTTTGCCAGCCCACCCGGCTGCCTCTCTACACCAGTCCTCCAGACTGAATCTTCGCCAGCCCACCCGGCTGAGTCTCAGGTGATCTTCCATCGAAAGGACTGAAGACTTAAGCACACAGCTGTCTTCAAGGGAGACTGGCTACATGTGGCAGTCTCCCCCCTTTGTTAGTCCCCACAATGTTGCACTACTCATTCTGTCCTCTCTTGCTCCTGTGCCTCCAGGAAGACTTCCTCCTCTATGTTTTAGCAGGATTCTTCCAGCACCCAAGCCCTGACCCAAAGGAAGGACATATCCCCCAGATTAGGGGGCACCTCCTCAACACTGCATCTCCATCTTCCACCCCACTGCCCTGCTGGCATGGCCCATGTCTATTTATGGAGTTATCTCAGCCTCCTGCCGGCCCATTGCTGAGGATTGGCCGAGGCTCTATAAATATTCAAGGCAGCTCCTCCTATCCCCCACCCTCTAATTGTAGAAGATTCTCCAAACGTCTAGGCCAGGGGGTGGCATCAGAGAGCTGCCAGGATGAGTCACCTAGCCCAGAACCCTAGTAAACCCTGACCTAATTAAGACTCACCAGCTTAAATGTGAGTCAGAGTGTGGTTTACCTACACTAACTTCTAGCACACATTAGAGCAGGTGTAGGGAACCTGCGGCTCTCCAGCTGCTGTAGAACTACATTTCCCATCATGCTTCTGGGAGTAATTGTATCCAACAGCCTTGCAATGCCTCATGGGAAATGTAGTTCTACAACAGCTGGACAGCCGCAGGTTCCCTACCCCTGCATTAGAGGGTGCTACAAATACTTGACTTAAATGTCAAGTATTTATTCAAAATAAGAACGATAGCAGTACTTACCTGCCCCATTCTTGCTCTGTTTCCCCAGCCTCTTTGTTCTGCCTTCCCACTGGTAGGAAACCCAAGCTGCTATTTTTTAGCCACTTAACCTCTGGAAGTTTTTACTCCCTTCATGACCAGGGCATTTTTTGCTATTTGGCACTGCGCTACTTTAACTGGCGATTGCGCGGCCATGCAACACTGCACCCAAATGCAAGTTATATCATTTTTTTTCACACACATAGAGCTTTCTTTTGGTGTTATTTTCACAGTTTTTTTTATTGTTTATTATATAAACAAAAGAAGCCAGAACATTTAAAAAAACAACATTTCCTACTTTCTGATGTAAAACATATCAATTAAAAACAAATTTCTTCCTAAGTTTAGGACAAACTGTATTCTGCTACATGTTGCAAGTGCTGGCAGTGAATGGGGCTGACTCTGCTATCACTGCATTTCTGGGGATACCAGTGTAGTACTGATTGGGATCAAGATACTAATTCGTACAGACACTATACTAGTAGTGGCGGTTATATGTGGCTGTGATAGTGCGCTGGCCAATCTGGCGCTAGCTGACTAGTTTTTTTTTTTATAAACTCAGTACAAAAATTGCAATACAAAAACGTAGTTTGCAGAAACTCAGTACCACTGGGCACACTTAGAGTCTCTGCAAACTACGTTTTTGTATTGCAGTTTCTCTGCAGAGTTTATTATTGTAACATTGCCGTATTGATACATTGGAATTTGCATTTTTCATATTTTTATCACCTTTAATTGCAATAAAGTATATTTATTAACGTTTAATACTGTCAAATTTGCCTCTAAAGTCCCACTTAATAGGGGGAATGTGTTTTACATGTTCCTAGAATAGGGATGTTGGCAAGTATACAGAGCGTCTCCCTTCCTCTTCCTATATTGGGCATGATGACATGTAGACATGTGCAATTCGTTTCGTTCCAAATTCGTTTTTCGTCAAAATTCGGCATAAATTGGGGGGTGGGGAGGCACCCCCCCTTTTTTTTTTAAAGTTTTTATGATTTGTTGTTATATGTGTGTTGTATTTGCATTAATGGAAATTTGCAAATTAATAAAAAAAGAGATATTGCAAAAAAAAAAAAATTCGGCATATTCATTCATTCGGAAACATCCGAATTAACGAAAAAAACATTTGACGAATTTTTCCGAAAACGAAAATTCGAAAGAACAAAAATCCGAAATTCGAAAATTCGAATGAACGAAAATCCAAAATTCCATAAATACGAAAATCCGAAAGAATGAAAATCTTAAAATAAAAACAAAAAATCTGACAATTCAAAAGAACGAAAATCTGAAAAAGTAAGCACTAAAATCCGAAAATGTAAAAATCCGAAAGAACAAAAAACATTTGGATAATTTCTATTATAATTAAATTGTTACGTTTATTAACCATTATTTTAGTTTTTAATTATTATTATTTATTACTACTACTACTAATAATAAAAACTATAATAATAGTAATAAACTATTAAATTATAGGTATTGGAATTTCCTTTCAAATTTGGCTGTTAGTGAACGTAATACATTATTAACCCTTATTATAGTTTTTTAAATTATTATTATTATTCATGAATAATAATAATAATAATAAAAACTATACTAATAGTAATAAACTATTAAATTATAGGTATTGAAATTTCCTTTCAAATTTGGCTGATAGCAAACGTAATACATTATTAACCCTTATTATAGTTTTTTTAATTATTATTATTATTCATGAATAATAATAATAATAATAATGATAAAAACTATAATAATAGTTATAAACTATTAAATTATAGGTATTGAAATCTCCTTTCAAATTTGGCTGCCTGTTAGTGAACGTAATGTATACGAATTTATCTGAATTTACAAATTTTTGAAACAAGGAATACCGCATCTATACGAATGGAACGTACCGAATTCAAATTTTTCCGAATTACCAAAATAACAAATACCATATCTATACCAATGGAACGTATCAAATTAGAATTTTTCCGAATTACTGAAACAACGAATGCCGCATCTATAGGAATGTAACGTACCGAATTTGAATTTTTACGAATTTACTAATTCATTCGAAGTAACGAATTTCAATCATAATGAATGATCCAAAAAAAAAAAAACGAATAAAAGGAAAACAATCTTTTCCGTCAGTGCACAAGTCTAATGACGTGTCCCTGGCTCTTCCACTTTACCGTAGAACAGTGTCTAGGTGATTCTATATCTAATGGGTGGCTTGTGAAAGTTATTTCTTCTCCTCTTCTTTGTATTTTTTTATGGATGGTATCACTTTTTTTTTCTTTTTTATTTCAGTGTAAATTTGGATTATGATTAGTAGCATGTGATTAAAAAAGAAAAGTAATGCACCAAACCCCTTACACAATTTATCATGTTGAAAGCCATTGATTTGAAACTTTGATGCCCGCTCTCCAGCTATACTTTTTACTTTATATACAGCATGCCATCTTCAAAACTCATTGCCAAAGTAAATATACAGCATACATTGTATAATGTTTTCCAGAAGGCTGTAAATTATTTGTCTGAAGCTTTGATGCCCGCTCTCCAACTATATTCATAAGTTTATAACTGCAAGAGATATATAGACCCCCTTTTGCCCTCAGAACTGCCTTCATTCTTCAAGGTGTTGGTGACATTCCTCTGAGATTTTGGTCCATAGTGAGATGATAGAATCACGCAGTTGCTGCAGATTTGTCGGCTGCACATCCATGATGCCAATCTCCCGTTCCACCACATCCCAAAGCTGATCTATTGGATGAGATGTGGTGACTGTGGAGGCCATTGGAGTGCAGTGACCTCATTGTCCAGTGGTGAGATGATTGGAGCTTTGTGACATGGTGCATTATCCTGCTGGAAGGAGCCATCAGAAGATGGGGACACTGCAGTCATAAAGGGATGGACATGGTCAGCAACAATACTCAGGTAGGCCGTGGGGTTTAAACGATGCTTAATTGGTACTAAGGGGCCCAAAGTGTGCCAAGAAAATATTGCCCCACACCATTACACCACCAGCCTGAACCGGTGATACAAGGCAGGATGGATCCATGCTTTCATGCTGTTTACACCAAATTCTGACCCTTCCATCTGAATGTCGCAGCTGAAATCCAGACTCATCAGACCAGGCAACATTTTTCCAATCTTCTTTTGTCCAATTTTGGTGATCCTGTGAAAATTGTAGCCTCAGTTTTAGCTGACAGGAGTGGCACCCGGTGTGGTCTTCTGCTGCTGTAGCCCATCTGCTTCAAGGTTCAATGTGTTGTGCGTTCAGATATGGTATTCTGCTTACCTTGGTTGTAATGAGTGGTTATTTGGGTTGCTGTTGCCTTTCTATCATCTGGAACCAGTCTGCCCATTCTCCTCTGACCTCAACAAGGGATTTTCCTCCACACAACTCCCGCTCACTGGATATTTTCTCTTTTTTGAACCATTCTCTGTAATCTCTAGAGATGGTTGTGTGTGAAAATCCCAGTAGATCAGCAGTTTTTTAAATACTCAGACCAGCCCATCTGGCACCAACAACCATGCCACGTTCAAAGTCACTTAAATGCTCTTTCTTACCCATTCTGATGCTCAGTTTGAACATCAGCAAGTCGTCTTCCCAACGTCTAGATGCCAAAATGCATTGAGTTACTGCCATATGATTGGTTGATTAGCTATTCGTATTACCAAGCAATTGAACATGTATACCTAATAAAGTGGCAGGTGAGTGTATATATACAGTTGTGCTCATAAGTTTACATACCCTGGCAGAATTTATGATTTCTTGGCCATTTTTCAGAGAATATGAATGATAACACAAAAACATTTTTTTCCACTCATGGTTAGTGTTTGGCTGAAGCCATTTATTATCAATCAACTGTGTTTACTCTTTTTAAATCATAATGACAACAAAAACTACTCAAATGACCCTGATCAAAAGTTTACATACCCCAGTTCTTAATACCGTGTATTGCCCCCTTTAACATCAATGACAGCGTGAAGTCTTTTGTGGTATTTGTGGATGAGGCTCTTTATCTTCTCAGATGGTAAAGCTGCCCATTCCTCTTGGCAAAAAGCCTCCAGTTCCTGGAAATTCTTGGGCTGTCTTGCATGAACTGCACATTTGAGATCTCCCCAGAATGGCTCAATGATATTGAGGTCAGGAGACTGAGATGGCCACTCCAGAGCCTTCACTTTATTCTGCTGTAGCCAATGACAGGTCAACTTGGCCTTGTGTTTTGGGTCATTGTCATGTTGGAATGTCCAAGTACGTCCCATGCGCAGCTTCCTGGCTGATGAATGCAAATGTTCCTCCAGTATTTTTTGATAAGATACTGCATTCATCTTGCCATCAATTTTGACCAAATTTCCTGTGATTTTGTAGTTCACGCATCCCCAAAACTTCAGCAATCCACCTCCATGTTTCACAGGCCTTGCTAACTCCTCTCCAAATGTAGAGTTTATGGTTGTGGCCAAAAAGCTAAATTTTGGTCTCATCACTCCAAATGACTTTGTGCCAGAAGGTTTGAGGTTTGTCTCTGTGCTGTTTGGCGTATTGTAAGCGGGATACTTTGTGTCATTTGCATAGTAATGATTTTTTCTTCTGGCGACTCGACCAATCAGCCCATCTTTCTTCAAGTGCCTCCTTATTGTGCATCTTGAAACAGTCACACCACATGTTTTCAGAGAGAGCTGACGTTATTTGTGGGCTTTTCTTTGCATCCCGAACAATTTTCCTGGCAGTTGTGGCTAAAATCTGAGTTGGTCTACCTGACCGTGGTTTGGTTTCAACAGAACTCCTCATTTTCCACTTATTGATTAGACTTCGAACACCGCTGATTGGCATTTTCAATTCCTTGGATATATTTTTATATCCCTTTCCTGTTTTATACAGTTCAACTACCTTTTCCCACAGATCCTTTGACAATTCTTTTGCTTTCCCCATGACTCAGAATCCAGAAACGTCAGTGCAGCACTGGATGAAAGATGCAAAGATCTGTCAGGAGTCCAGAAACTCATTGACCTTTTATATACACACACTAATTACAGGCAAACAGATCACAGGTGAGGATGGTTACATTTAATAGCCATTGAAACCCCTTTGTGTCAACTTGTGTGCATGTTATCAGGCCAAAATCACCAGGGTATGTAAACTTTTGATCAGGGTCATTTGGGTAGTTTCTGTTGTCATTATGATTTAAAAAGAGTAAACATAGTTGATTGATAATAAATGGCTTCAGCCAAAAACTAACCATGAGCAAAATAAATGTTTTTGTGTTCTCATTCATATTCTCAGAAAAATGGCCAAGAAATTCTGCCAGGGTATGTAAACTTATGAGCACAAATGTATATATTATCAAATGCAGGTGTGAACAGCACGTCAGTCAGGAACAAGTGCAATGCAATCAGACCATCCTCATGGGGACAGCAAATTTACACTGTTATACAAGCTGTACACTCACTACTTTACATTGTAGCAAAGTGTCATTTCTTCAGTGTTGTCACATGAAAAGATAGAATAAAATATATACAAAAATGAGAGGGGTGTACTTACTTTTGTGAGATACTGTATATATACAAAAATACAGTGTGTAGCTGAGTGCTAGGCTGCAAGGATTCATCTGTGATATTATCAGTAGCTACCTGTGCACTGAAAGCAGGCAAACTGGACATCAATGCACTACTGACTCTTATCAGCAGGGGGAGCGGGAGTGCTGGCAGCACCCAATTGACTATGAAGCTGGCTTGAACTCTGTACTGTACAGGGAAAATTATAGTGGGCCCTCATCACCCAATAGACTACATTTACCAGCAGGATTTGGGACTGGGGAGCGAGAGGAAAACAGTATCTTCTCGGGCTGTTCTTTAAAATCCGCAGTCTTTTGCTGCAGGAAGTGGGAATGAACACATCCCTCAGAGTCAGACCTTCTTGCGGCTAGAGCTGAGGCCTCCGGTATACCACAGGGAAAACCACTTAGGACCTAAGCACTGCACCTACACTGGTACTGCCGGGTGAGGCAAGTTCCAGAGTCATGCTTAACTGGGGCAGAAGATTCTTTTTCAAGGAGTGGTATTTCCTTGCTGAGTCACTGAGTCTGGTGGCCTTACGCCCATGACCTATAGTCACTAGAAAAACTGAGCCCTTAGGAATTGGCCTTACTGTGACTATCCTCATGTGTACCAACAGTATGACTGGGCACCAACATTAGCCTGCCTGAAGATCCAGGACTAAAGACTGCCCATTTATAGGGCTTAGTCATTTTCTTGGGTGCACCCTAAGTAGTTGCAATACCCCTATTCACAACACCGTTAAGGTTTATATTCAAGTGCAGCTTAGGACTGACTGGGTTCCTGTCTAAGACGCCTATATGGCGGAACCGATTCTTCCGGGAGCTGACCAAATTAGATAAGCACCAGGTATGGGATAGGGCAGGAATAGGCTATATATCACAAGTGATTCACAATGCCACTGTGAAACCGTTTCATCGGTTGGTGTTGGAATTCCCACAAATGAAGGAACACTATTACCAATATCTATGGCTACGCCATGCCATTCAGTGTCAGGGCAGACAATCCACTCTGCGGTTGGAGGACTCATCGTTTCTAGAATCTATCTACAATGAAAGGGAGAAGAAGGGTATCATCTCCCGAATTTATGCGCATCTTTTGTCTCATATTCAGGCCCCCGACCTTTTGCCTTGCCGGGAAAAATGGGAGGCTGATGCAGACCCTATTGAGAGGGATCAATGGGATCAGATTCTGGAGGTGAGACCCCTGGTTTCAGTGTCGGCAGCACAAAAATTATCTCACCTGTTTATTCTGCATAGGGTATACCGCACTCCAGTGCAGTTACATAAATGGGGTAGAAGGGACTCACCTATCTGTCCTAAATGCCAGGCCCAGCCGGGAGACTTCATACACATGCTTTGGAGATGTCCCAAATTGGTGAGATATTGGAGCGGAGTCATTGCAACAATTAATAGGATATATAATGTTCAAATAGCTATGGATCTGCTGACGTGTTTGCTGGGTAGCCTAAATGAGGAACGATATCCTCCTCCGATATATACATAGCACTTACCAGACTTCTATATTTAGCCAGAAAGCTGATTGCTCGGCTATGGCTGTCTGTGCGACCCCCGTCAACTGCACAGTGGATTCAGGCGGTTAATCATATTTTAGTTAGGGAAAAATATACCTACCAACATAGAAACTCCCCAAACAAGTTTACTGACATCTGGCAGAGCTGGTTGGACACCCCGGATGTAGCACCCCCGAGACTGGTCCTGGATAGGCTTCTGATGGGCTAGGGGGCAGTTCATCTTCTTAGTGTCAGTATTGAGGAAATGTGATATGAATGACGCATAGCAATCCCACATTGGACTACAGAGGTTCCTGTTATTAGTTCATTTTGCCTTTTAGTGTTTGAGGGCGGCGGACGCTTATCTCCAGCTGGTTATGGTTAAATCTGTATTTTTATTTTTTTTTTCGTTGCTTAAGAGCAAGATGTATGATTCTATATAAGGAATTCTGTTACATGTTCCTTTATGTTACTAAATATGCAGGCTGGGGACATTAACAAATGTGCTGATCCCTTTTTTCTTTTATTTCTAGATTTATTTCCCCTGGTGCCTGTATACTGCTACATTATATTTGTACTGCTTTATATTTTTATTCAATAAAAATCTTTTTTTGTGATTAAAAAAAAAAGGTTTATATTCACTGTCTACTATTGTTCTTCTTGGTTTATGTGTTAATCCCAGTCTAGTGGTACAGAACTTTAATTAAATTGCTTTTTCATAATGACTACACTATGTAGCAGGCTGTGTCTAAACCTACCTTCTGTATGGTTATTTGTGCTCAAAGGCTATTTACTCCAACCCATGCCAATACTTTGATGTCCTCTACCACTTAACGGTCTCGTGTTCATTTCCTGGCATTAGCTTGCTACCAAGTCAAAGGTATCTTTGCGTGTGATTATTAAAGGGCTTGCGCTGATTTCCATTCAACTAGGTGTGCCAGAGGGGCTGAGGGTGTTATGGGTGTTGAGGAGCAGAACAGAGAACCCAAGATACCAAGCGGCTCCTTCGGGGATGGCAATATATATATATATATATATAAAATCTATCCACCTTCAAGCGATCCCTGAAAACTTTTCTCTTCAGGGAAGCCTATCCTGCCACCACCTAACAACTACACTCCTTATTTTCTCAATCAGCTCATCCCCCGCAGTTATTGCCCTTTGGTATCAATTAACCCTCCCTCCTAGATTGTAAGCTCTAACGAGCAGGGCCCTCTGATTCCTCCTGTATTGAATTGTATTGTAATTGTACTGTCTGCCCTCATATTGTAAAGCGCTGCGCAAACTGTTGGCGCTATATAAACCCTGTATAGTATATATATATATATATAATTTTGTAGAAGGCTGAATAGATATATGTTTTCTGGTGCTGACTCATCTGTGGTATTGACCCCAAGATCAGATCATAAACTGCATTCCCTGCAAACACTTCATTTTATCTATGAGATGAGTAAGAGCTGTGATTTTTATAGCAATCATCATTCCCAATTCCATCTTGATTAAATGCATTATTGTTAAATAATTGCACAGCAATTTGGTACTTAATTACTTTATAATCAGAACCCTGTATGCAGGTCAATACAATACTGTGCCTAATGAAAGTGCACATTATATTTATTGATCGCCTAAGCTTTTCATAGAAACATCTGCAAGTCTTTGGAGGTGGCTATTTTAAAGTAAAACTTAAAAGTGAACTCCAAAGAAAGTTGAATTTGCCAGTTAAAGCAGAAGTACAGCCAAAGCTTGTTTGTCTGTACTTCTACTATGGATCACAGGAGTGCAGTTTGTTCTGCACGCCTGTGACCCATTTTTGCTGATGTCACAGAGCCGGTCCAGGCTCGGGAGAGATTGCGACAATGGAGACAATGCCTGGACCAGCTCAACCTCTCAGCGTAGCGCTGAGAGCCTGAGCCCACTGCTCCCGCCCCCTCCACCATCCAGTGAGCGAGGAGGGGGTAGAGCAGAAATCGATCACTGACTGCTCGCGGAACCCTGAGAACCAATCGATCGGCGGCGTTAGATCGATAGGTTCTCAGTGTTAGAGCCGGCAGAGGAGAGATGCAGCATTGCATCCACCTAGGTAAGTACAGTATGATTCTGAAAAAAAAAATCCCATACATCTCTTTTAAAGATAAAACCTAAGTTCCTAACTTGCCATAATATACTTGTATGCATACTTGCACATTATGAAGTTTGCCATCCTACAGCTCTTTCTTTCTTTATTGCTGCTCCATTGCAGGTCGCTATCTTGTTTGATTCATCACCCAGCATCTTCTTTCTTCGGCCATTGACTGGCAAGTGATGATGTAACTCCTAATCAATACCTAGTAAAGTTGCATTATTTTGAAATTTAGGTCCACATCTTACAGATGTCAGGAGAGTACACTTAACTGCATATGTGCTATAGGCAGTGTGCGTTACAAATATTGCTAGTGTAACCTGGTCTGTAGCTGATAACTGCTGTGGAACGTCTTCCTTTGTTACTGCTGTATTAACCTTCTGCAGTGCGGACAGGGTTAAACGGAATATTCCTTAAAATAGAACTATAGTCAAAACTTTTTTTCTTTCATTTTAGATAGAGCAAGGGAGGATTATAACCCTTGTTGGTTTATTTTTTGCCTTCTGTGATACATTGGGGAGATTTACCTTTACTTCCTGTCTCACAGCCAAAACAGGAAGTGAAAGGAAATCCCTGCAAATTAGGGGAATCCATTGGGAACCCCTAGGCCATCAAAACTAGTGTCCCCATTGGAAGATTTCCCCTCTATTACTTTTCTGGAGATAACCCAAAATTTGAAATGTTCTTTTACTTTCACATTAAATGCTAATGGTAAACAGGACAATAGAGAAGATAAATCTCCCTAACGGGGGCACAGACAGCAATTAAAGCTGATAAGTGTTCTAATCCCTTTCCACTTTATCCAAAACTAAAGAAAATGTTTTGCCTTTAGTGCTATTTTAATGTGGAACTGCAGCAGCCATTTTTAAGGAAATGACTTTGAAATGCTCAAATGTCTCCATTGCAGCGGGCAGCCATCTTGGCTGGGTCTGATTCTAATTGAATGATTCTAATCCTAGAGGACGGCGTATGGCTGATGCAACAGAGCAAGGAGAAGTGGGTCTGCAGGCTGCTGAGGAAAGAGGGGAGAACTGTCCTGAAGCAAGCAGGTGTATGGAGAAAAGACTAAGCTGCTGCTACTGGCTGAATGGAGCCATGCCATAGATGACCACAATTGGGAGAGACTGCTAATCGTGAAGTGTGAGGTGTGATTTGGATGGCTGGTGAGATCAGACTATACTACAGAGCACTCCCACCACTTGTAAGGAAGGAAAAGAGTGATTGTCTCAGCAGGATTGAAAGAGAGACATCACAGCAACTTGTATCCCTGTCAGACTTAAATTTGACTTTTACTGAATTAGAGCATATCTGGTGTCCTAGAAGAGGGCATCCTGGGTCTGGTAAGAAACTAACATTGCATAAGTTAATCTGTTCTCTGCTGGGAACTGTTGTGCGTTCTTCAAGGGCCCCAACTTTGCCGGCCAATGTTTTGTTTTTTTCATCAATCACTGTCCAGTGTGATAAAACTAGGAAGGTTACAATAAGTTAGGACTATCTTTATATACTGTAGCTAGGTAAATGCAGATCAGTTCTATTAATTGCGGTTAGTCAGAATACCGCAGGTGTTTAAGAATGTCTCTTAGAGAAACGTTATTGTCTTATTGATTGTTAGATAAACACATTTGATAATCCTCTCTTCTTTTAGGCTATGCTTGGCCTAATAAATTCTCTGAAATACCTTAACCACTTGACAACTGGGCACTTAAACCCCCTTAACAACCAGACCAATTTTCAGCTTTCAGCGCTCTCACACTTTGAATGACAATTACTCAGTCATGCAACACTGTACCCATATGAAATTTGTGTCCTTTTTTTCACACAAATAGAGCTTTCTTTTGGTGGTATTTAATCATTGCTGGGTTTTTTTATTTTTTGCGCTATAATTAAAAAAAGACCGAAAATTTTGTAAAAAAATGAATTTTTCTTCGTTTCTGTTATAAAATTTTGCAAATTAGTAATTTTTCTTCATAAATTTTGGCCAAAATTTATACTGCTACCTATCTTTGGTAAAAAAAAAACAAATTAGTGGATATTATTTGGTCTTTGTGAAAGTTATAGAGTCTACAAGTTATGGTGCCAATCACTGAAAATTGATCACACTTGATTTACTGACAGCCTATCTCATTTCCTGAGACCCTAACAAGCCAGGAAAGTACAAATACCCCCCAAATGACCCCTTCTTGGAAAGTAGACATTCCAAGGTATTTAGTAAGAGGCATGGTGAATTTTTTGAAGTTGTAATTTTTTCCCACAAT
>BLSH010489184.1:1626350-1638926 GCA_018402905.1 Glandirana rugosa
CTACGACGAAAGCCGGCGTTTCAAAATGTCCGCCGTCACATCCGTGCAGACTGCGGAGGAATCTGCAAAACTGTTGCATGACTGAGTAATTGTCATTCAAAGTGTGATAGCGCTGAAAGCTGAAAAATGGCCTGGACAGGAAGGGGGTTTTCGTGCCAGGTACTGTTGTGGTTAATAAAATCCCTCTTCCTCCTACGTTCACTGACAGACGCAGCTCTTCATGACATGTGGGGATGTCCCAAAGCTGTGTCAAAAAAGAGGGGTGGGTAAACGACAACAACTGTACCCAACAAAACGTCTAAGGAGGCGTCAGACGTGCCTACACTGCCGCCTGTAAAACTTTGCGGCCGAAAGCAGCATCCAAAGATGCTAACACATCAATCTTATAAAACTTAGTGAAAGTGTGTACCGAGGCCCAAGTGGCCACCTTGCACACCTGTGACACCGAGGCCTGGTGTCTGAAGGCCCAGGAAGTGCTAACAGCCCGGGTAGAATGAGCCGTGACCGGAAAAGGGGGAACCTTGCCCCGAACAGAATATGCATGGGTCACGGTCTGTCTAATCCAACGGGAGACAGTAGCCGACGAGGCTGCCAAACCCTTGCACGGACCATCAGTCAGTACAAACAAAGAATCAGACTTCCGAAAGGAAGCTGTAGCATCTAGATACACTCGTAAGACCCTTACTACGTCCAAGGCATGCAACTCAATTTCCTTAGGGTGCGATGGACGTGGGCACAATGAAGGAAGAACAATATCTTCCTTAATGTGGAAGGAAGAAAGCACCTTCAGAAGGAACGAAAGAGAGGGTCGCAAGACCGCCTTGTCCTTGTGCAGGACTAGATAGGGAGACTTGCACGACAGTGCCGCCAACTCAGACACCCGCCTGGCGGATGTGATGGCCACAAAAAAGGCCACCTTCTGCGACAGTAATTGTAAGGAAATCTCCCTGATCTTCTCATATGGTGGTTTCTGAAGCACAGAAAGCACCAAATTCAAATCCCATGGAGCCATCGGAGACCTCAGCCGAGGCACCACATGTCGCACACCTTGTACAAAAGTACGATCAACGAGTGCAAAGCCAAGGGGCTTTGTAAGAGAATCGCCAGAGCCGATATCTGTCCCTTGAGAGTACTCAAAGCCAGTTTTTTGTTCAGGCCTTGCTGCAAAAAAGTCAGGACCCTGGACACCACATAAGAGCGAGGGTTATGACCCTCCGCCTCACACCAAGCTATGTAAGCCTTCCAGGTGCGGTGATATATTTTGCGAGAAGTACACTTGCAAGCTTTTAGCAAGGTAGGGATCACGGAGTCAGCGACTCCCCTGTCCCTCAGTACCTGGGACTCAATAGCCAGGCCGTCAAAGCCAGTGAGGGTAAAGCAGGGTGCAAGATGGGCCCCTGAGACAGTAGATGGTTTCTCAGTGGGAGCCGCCAGGGAACGTCCACCACCATTCGCACCACGTCGGCGTACCACGTGCGCCGAGGCCAATCTGGAGCCACCATGATTATTGGTATTCCCTCCACTACTACCCTGCGTATCAACCGTGGTAGAAGTTTTATCGGAGGGAAGGCGTACAGCAGGCGATAACGGCCCCAGGGGGCCACCAGAGCGTCTGTGGCCACAGCCAACGGATCCCTCGTTCTGGACGCAAAGGTCTTCA
The DNA here is from genome assembly GCA_018402905.1 of Glandirana rugosa. Lineage (NCBI taxonomy): Eukaryota > Metazoa > Chordata > Amphibia > Anura > Ranidae > Glandirana > Glandirana rugosa. The sequence continues at coordinate 1,628,011 of BLSH010489184.1, forward strand.
CCTTGTGGTTGAACCAAGACGCCATGAGAGTCCCCCATCTGCGGCAAATCTGGATGAATACCTCTGGATGGAGAGACCACTCTCCCTGATCCAGCGTCTGGCGACTGAGAAAGTCCGCCTGCCAGTTTTCCACGCCTGGAATGTAAATGGCGGAGATTGCCGGAACGTAACGTTCCGCCCAACGCAGGATCAGAGCTGCCTCTACAGCCGCAGCTGCTGAACTCCTCGTGCCGCCCTGATGGTTCACATATGCCACTGCTGTGGCATTGTCCGACTGAATCCGAATCGGACGACCTTGCAACCTCACTGTCCAGTGAGATAGACATAATCTGATTGCTCTCAGCTCCAGCACATTGATGGGAAGGCATGCTTCCTGTGCAGACCAACGGCCCTGGGCAGATAGCTGCCTCAGGATCCCGCCCCAGCCTGAAAGGCTGCCATCCGTGGTGATGATCACCCACTGAAGGGGCAGGAACAACTTCCCCTGAGTCAACGCCGAGTCCCGAAGCCACCAGGTCAGAGAGCCCCTTGTCTGGGAGATCAGGCGGATCAGAAGGTTCAAGGACCATGGGGACCTGTCCCACTGAGACAGAATCGCTCGCTGGAGAAGCCGAGTGTGGCTCTGGGCATATGGTATCGCCTCGAAAGTTGAGACCATGAGCCCCAGCACCCGCATACAGAATCGTAATGAAGACCGTCGGTGTGACAGTAGGGTTCGCACCACCGACTGCAGCGATAACAACTTGGCCGGAGGAAGGAACACCTTCACCTGCTCTGTGTCCAGAATCAGACCCAGATACTCCAGGCGACGGGACGGGAACACCGTCGACTTTTGCAGGTTGATCAACCAGCCAAAGTCCTGCAGCGAGGCCATGGTGAGTCTTACATTCTCCTCCAGAGCTGAGGCGGACTCCGCTCTCAGGAGCAGGTCGTCGAGGTAGGCTACTACCGCAATGCCTTTCTGTCGCAGCAACGCCAGTACTGGAGCTACCAGTTTGGTGAAAACCCGGGGAGCTGATGCCAGGCCGAAGGTGAGTGCCACAAATTGGTAATAGAGGTCCCCCACTGCAAAGCGAAGAAAACGCTGGTGCCGTGTACAAATGGGGACATGGAGATACGCGTCCCTGATATCCAGAGACGACCACAGGCAACTCCCGCTTCTTCAAAAAGCTTTCCTCAAAGGGATAGCGGATGGCAAAATGTTTTGACAGCGAAAAAGAATGCTGCGGACGCTGCCATTCATGATAGATCAGATAATCAAAAAATTGATCATAGGGGTAAGCCTTAGGGGCCCTGGGGGGCCTGGTGGACCCGCACACATACGCAGATGTCTGCGATTCGCCATCCTGGCTCAGTCGCAGCGTAGTGCGAATACCAGTGATAATGGCGGAAACCATCGCTCTTTCGCACGCAGCTGCTACCCCCTGGTCCTCCTCTCCGTCCGAGGGGACCAGTTCACTTTCAGAGAGGTCCACTGGGGTCCCTGTGACCCCCGAAGCTATTTCCGGATCAGAGTCCTCCCCCCCGATGAACAAGGGGGTGGAGGAAGCTTCCTAGGGACCTGATGGGCGACACCCGCCTGGGGGAGAAACTCACTAAAGACTGCCCACAGCTGGTCCAAAAAAGCCCCTTGCGCAGATTGCGCTGCCGCTGAATCCTCCTCAGCAGGCCCAGCGGGATAGTCTGCCATCGTTTTTTCCCCCAAAAAACACCTTCAGCAAAATGCAGATGAATACTTAATTTGAGGCACCCCCACAGCGCACCACCGCCCCAGAGAACACCAGGGAACCCCCGGAGGACTGCACCCGCCGCCACCAGCACCCACAGGAGAGCTCAGCTATACTTGCTGTTTGCCGCCTGCAACTGAGGGCCGTCAGAAGAGCTGCGCCGTCAGGAGCACACACCATTCCAAAGAGAAAAGAAAACGTCTGCAAAAGGTTTTTTACAGCAGCAGGGGACTCCAATATGGCCGCCGAGTAAACTCTAGAGGCCGAAACCACCTGCAGGGGAACGTGAACTACTGTAAATGGTTGCTCTGAGCGCTAGAGGGAAAGCTCCATATTCCCAGCATGTCTGCGACCACGGGAAAATGGCAGCAGTCTACCGCAAAATGGCGGCGGATCGCCGCATGGCGGTGAAGATCCCAAAAAAGCGGCGCCAACGATCGGGTGCGGTCGGAAGGGGCCCCAAGGGCCCATAACCAGTGGCTACCAAGAAAATCCTCGTGGATACCGTCGGTCCCCTCTCCACCCCTAAAAAGGGGGGAGGGAGGAACTCTCACTCACCACTCCTGTCGGGCGCAGCGGGTAGCCACCCGTTTGCAGACCACCCGCCCCTACCTGGGCGGGATGCTGCCGGCTGAAAAATGCCCGAACCGGACCGCAATCCGGGACTTGGGCACAGGTGGGGACAACCCCAGGCCGCCCACACGGAACGCGCACGATGCGGCGGGTCCCAATACCGCGGGACTGGCTCGCATCGGTCGGCCAGGCCGGGGAAAGTACAGAGTCCGAACGACTCTCTATGCCCCAGCCGGCTTCTTGATAGCAGACTTCGTTGCTTGATAGAAGTAGTAGTAAAAGAAAGATAAAGAGAAATAAAAAGAAAAAAGTGATCACAATCTGGACCGCAAATCCCCTAAGGGAGCCAGGTCAACTCCTATGCAAACTAGGCATTGAAACTGATGAGCTATGCTAGATGGAGGGTTTATGTGGGAAGAGAGGACGGCCCCGTGGGAGGGGCCAGCTGTTTCTTTTCCCTGCCTAGTTAACTCCTAGTAGGACAAGCATAAACCCCACATGTCATGAAGAGCTGCGTCTGTCAGTGAACGTAGGAGAAAAGGAAAAAATTGTCTCGCTTCCTGTTGTGTCTCCAGAACACAAAGTAAAAGTAACCTTTGCCAAGGGCACACGGGAAGCAACTAATAAGCTGACAGGTGTTCTAAGCTTTTCCTACTCTTTCCAAATTGAAATTAATTACAATTTGGGGAATTAACCAAGGGAAAAAACATTTTTTTTGTATAATTATTGGCACATTTTTATGCTTCAAGCAACAAAGCCATTACATTATATAAGTTCTATGTCTCGTTGCACCAGCTGAACCTAATCGCATTAAAAGTGATTTGCAAAAATTTCTATTAATATCAGATAGCACGGACTATAACTGTCAAATACTTGCGCAAATCTTCTAGGGCAGGGTTTCTCAACCAGGGTTCCGTGGAACCCTAGGGTTCCTCCAGAGGTTGCTAGGGGTTCCTTGAGCAATGGTCAATCGCAACCTCTCAGATAAATTCCCAATGATACTATTGATCTTTTAGCTATCTGTTAGGGGGTAAGTCTTCTCAATGACCACACGTGTAGGGAGCATTCTTCCCATTGACCATCCCTCTAATGTATCATGAGTTATAGATTTTTAATTTTTAGCAGGGATTCCCCGAGACCGGAGAACTATTTCAAGGCTGTTCTAGGGTAAGATTGTTCTAAAATATATACCATTACCACAGTGGCATGAATACTGTAGTGAGGAAGGCTGGACAGTGATGAGCAGTAGTGCAGGAGGGAAAGGAGAGTTGGATGTGTATGGACAGACAACGCACCACTATCATGCAACATATGAACAAATTGTCATTCAGCGCTTTTATTGACTTGGTGCGCAAAGCACTAATTAAATAAGCGTGCATATAGAAAATTACACATTTTTCTCCATGCGCCAACCTGTATATCCTCCAAGTGTCTTTAAAGTCATTATAAGGAGTCAATAGGCAGCATAGAAAATTCCTATCAGAATCAGGAAATCACATTTAATCGCTTTCCTCATTCTTTCATACCAGTTTGGCTAAACTGAGGTTAATGAGAAGCAAACACGGCTGCATGCCAGCTGATTACACTCCAGCTCACACACTGTTGGCTTCCTTTGGGATGATGAATCACTTCTCTCTTTAAATCCTATCTCCAGCCAACTTTTTTTCCATTAGTTTTACATTAGTTTTGGATAGACCGATTAAAATTTCTGTAAGGTTTTTATTTTTGTCTTTGACCTTCATTGGGTCACTTTAAACAGTTGATGAAAATGTCCTCTTCTATGATCTCCATCCAAACCCTCCTTGAGTAGCAAGAACATATACCACAAACAGATGGCTACATCAATCTTGTTTTTTGAAGACGTCCATTTGGAACCTTTAGAACCTGGCTACCTTCTTCAAGTTCAAGTACTCCCGTCAGTTGCTGTACATGTATAGCTGATCAGGGGCTACACATGGTAATTACATTGACTGCAGATTGATTATCATGTGAATTCACGTCAAAGTCAGACCCACCAAACATTTGTTTTAAACCCAGGCAAAATGGAATCATTCCCCTCAGCTCTGTCCAATCCCCCCAACCCCACTTGTGACATCATAACGCCAGTCCTTTAAGAATAAAGGACTCTGTGAGGATCAAAATGATGGACACTGTCAACAACTAATAAGTAGTGACCACATTACCACAAAGTGACTTGGGCACTGCAAGAAGGGCACCGTCTGCAGACCAGAAGAGGGAAGAACTGGACTAAGCTTGTCCCATGATTGCTAATGCAGGTAAATAATTGGGGTCTATAGTTTCATTCTTTTAAATAGAAATGTGTGATTCACTAGGGGCAGATGGAATGAAAGGGCAAAGATGGGGAAATATAGAGGCTACAATGGAAAAGACACCAAACATATTGTCTACCTTGTTCCAGAGCTTCATCCTGCCATCCATGATAAAGTGTGTGAACAGCTGAGCTTACTGCAGACAAGGACCCTCCAGCAAATTACGACCTATTGATAAGTGCACTCAACAAAATGTAAGCTTTCATTCTCTTTAAACCTTTGCAAATGGTACTCTTATCCAACTCTAGGGAGAATTAATGGCTACTTGCTACCTCTGCACTGCAATAGAAACTATTTCAAAGTTCTTGTGTCATGGATAAATGTTTTTTAAAAGAGACTCAAGTGGCAAAAAATAATAATGTTGAATGGTATAGTTTCTGAAAAGCACAGCACAGTAATAAGAGATTGTCCATAGAAAAATACTTGTTGAAGTCAGTTGAAATTTGGTCCTTAAATATGCTCAGAAACAGCAGTCAATTAGTCATTAATCTACATTTATGGTGTCAAAAAAGTGTGCATTGCCATGAATGGTCAAAGAAGAATCATCCATTAAAGAGGACCTTCCTCTTCCTTAATAAACCTGACTACCTAAATACATTCTATTAACCAGGGCTTTTTTTTTCCAGAGAATAGGCGCAGGAACCCACCCTCCCAAGTCAACTGCCCGTCCCCAACCCCACCCCCTCCCACCTGAAATCTTGCTCCCAATCCCATACCCAATCCCACCATTCCTCGGGAAAGAGAAGTAAAGTGAAGCCAAAAAACGCAGCTCCTTGAAGCCTCTCTCCCTTCACTTCCTCCTTTCTGCTCCAGATCAACAGGACAGGAACTGACGCACATCATTATACATAAAACTGGGATATTAGCAGCTAACAGTAGTTGGCAGTAGATCCATACACAGTTATAACAGAATCATGTTAATGGTGGAAAGATGACATATGGACATGTGGAAGGGTCTGTGGGTACCGTTTTATCAACAATATACCCATGTTTTATGTTATATACTAACTACAGCTAATTAAATATCACACATATGCTGTGCAATATTACACTGCTTAGGGAAAAAAAAAGACTGAGACGAGGCACATGGTATCTCATGCATGCACTGCACAACATTATGTTGCACTAAATTTGCATATATCAGTTTATGAGAAATACACTGCATACGTATATGCGGATAAACACCAATGCACAGAAGCATCAGCATTTACATGACTACAGCCACATTCAGTACACGCCAGGTGCTGGAAAGCATTGGGAATTGTATAATAGGCACATGAAATACCTGCAAATGCCCATGCGTGTGAGGGCTAAAAGTAACACAGCACCTCATCCTGCTCCCCCCTCCTAGCAATAACTCAGAAGCTCAGCTCGCCTGCTCTCCCCACCAGCAGATCCTGTTCTCCCTTGCTGCAGTAATTTAAAAGCTCATCAGCTCAGCAATTGCTGCTCCCCCTCCCAGAAGTGACTCAGCAGCTCAGCTCACTCTCAAGAGAAGTAACTCAGCACCTCACTCTGCTCCCCCTCCTAGCAATGACTTGGCAGCTCAGCTCCCCCTGCTCTCTCTAGCAGTTCTGGCTCAGCAGCTTAGCAGACCCTGTTCTCCCTCACAGCAGTGACTTGGAAGCTCTGCTTCCCCACCAGCTTTAACTCAGCAGCTCAGCAACCCCTGCTACCCTTCCCATCAGTGACTGAGCAGCTCAGCTACCCACTGCCATTCCTAGATCTTTAGTTTGGTGCTTACAATACAGATTAGAAGGCTGGATGGCTGCAAAGTCACTTCTGGGAGGAAGGAGCAACAGGAGCCAAGTTGCTGACCCATTGCTAGAAGGGGAAAAGCAGGGGCAGCTGAGCTGCATAACCATGCTTGAAAAAATATATTTAAAAACAAATTACAAAAAAATAACAAACATCTTATACTTACCTGCTGTGTTGCACAGACCAGTCCTGATCCTCCTCTTCCCAGGTCCCTCGTCAGCGCTCCTGGCTCTTCCTCTTCTCCGATTGACCAGGAGAGAGGACACACAAGTGCCACCATAGCAAGTGGCTTGTTATGGGGGCACTTGTGTGTCCTCTCTCCCATGCCCTGCTCTGTGTGACCATAAGACACACAGAATGGAGCTCAACTGCACAGAATGGAATTGCAATGAGAGAAAAAACAGTAAAGCACAGCCTTGAATATGTAGGAAGGTACAATGGCTGCCCCCCCTCACCCCACCTTGTGTATTTATAATTTTACAGTTATCAGGGGCGGTCCGTCCATTGAGGGAGCACGGGCGTCACCCCCCCCCCATCCATGATGCCGCTCTCCCTATCCATGTGTCTGGCCCCTTTAAGGATGCCGGACGCATGAATTCCTATGGCGGGGGGAGTGTTTTTTTGAAGCACTGATTAGAGCCGGAGGCTCTAATAGGCTTCAAAATAGGGTGGGCTCGGGACGCAGAGCATTGCGTCCGGATCCCATCCAGGTGTGTTGCAACAGCGAATGAATATTCCCTATTGTAACACTGATCTTCCTCCCGGCCAATCAGGAAGCGGGTCTGATACCCGTCACCCGATTGGCTGAAAGGACAGGTGATCCTATTGGACACCTAGAAGGAGGGGAGGAGACGCACAGCGGAAGCAAGGAAGAGAAACACAGGAGCTGCTGCCCGATGCTCCGATGCCCGCCGCTGCCCTGATCCCCACCGCTGACTGATGCCCCCAAACAAAAAAACCACCAGCTGCCACTGTTAGCTATACACAGAAATAAGGTTATCATCTTCAAACATATTGATACGATTATTTGCGTCAAACTGGGCTTTTTTAGCATCAAAAAAAAAAAAACAGCACTGAAGATTTTTTTTTTTTATCAAAAGTTTATAAACACAACAATGATGTATAATATCTAGGATAAAAAGCAGGGTATTAAAATAATAATTCCACTGATTGAAACCCCAGTAGACCTATTACCAAGCACGCTACAAACGGCAAGAACCTCAATTGTTTCTGGGAATAGATTTATTGAAAACAATAGAACCTCGCTAATACAATTCATTCCAGGGAGGAATGCTCATTTCAGTAATATGTTACATGAACAGAGACTCTAAACACAGCGGAGACCGCGCATAATTCCACCACATGCCGAATACTCTGCAATTTCATCCAATTCCACATCAGGTTTAACAAAACTGAATCAGAAAGGCAATCCAAGGAAATGTGACTGCAGCTCTAAACTTTGCATTATGTATTTGAGAGCATTCTATTATATAGGATTACAGTTTACAAATACACACTGAGTGCCTCATGGTGTCTTATTATTATCAAAATTGAACATATATGCTATACTATAGGAAGTAGCAGAGGTGACATCTAGGCACCTACCTGCAGGTATCTTCAGATACAGTATATTTTTAAGGGTTCCAAGGGCCCCACACACAGTTATAATGACATATAATATAATAATGATTTCAGCTCTGAAATCAGATCTCTGATCTGCCCCTCTCATGCATGAAGCATGGTCAGCGAGACCCCACAGTATACTGAGGAACCAACAGTTTTATGGCTGGGGCTCATAACGGTGCACATAAAGGCAAAGATATCCATTCCAGAGAATTAACTAAGCTTCCTGAATCATTACAACGGTGCAGGAAACTGTCAGAAGTGGCATGCACCACATTACCTAAGCAGATAGATCTGTTTCAGGTGTGACCTGTCATATGGGGTGTGAGCTGGCAGAAGTTAGCTCACATCCCTCACTCTGCCCATGCAGTGATTACACTACATGAGCAGAATCTGCAAGGTTAACAGCCCTCCTCCTCCCACCCACTATGAGCCGGGGGCAAGGGGGGGGGGGAGAGGTCTGGGATGGGGAGAACGTTGAAGTATGCATCTCTCCAGCTGTCATGTTATTTGTGCTGCATGTGACAGGCATGGCAGAACAGAAAAGGGGTTGCTCCTAATTAACAAAGGGGCTTGTTGATTCTTATTAGTAATACTTTATTAAAGAGACTCTGTCACTTTACCCATTCAAGTAAAAATGACAGAGTGTCTGGAAATCCCCTCCGCATTCATTTATACTTACCTTTGCCCAGCTTCCCCACTTGAAGGCCCTCAAGTATAGCTTCTGCAAACCTGTACACAGGCTCTAATCCTGAGAATGAGACCAATGCCCTCAGAACAACCTCACAGTACCTCTGGGGTTTCCCCAACTCAGACCTTTACATACCCCAGAAGCAGGTTTAAAAGTATACAAGAGTGGGGGTGGTACCGTGCAAAGGAAAGTGCTTAAATAAAAATAATGTGTTTTACAAAAAATGTGTGATATACAAAAAATGTGAACTTATATGTGGGTTTACTGAATATAGCTGCTGCTTCTATAAATGTGCCCGTTAAATGCGGGAACTCAAGATAAATAAGGTGCAAGTTTATGTGGCTATGGCGCTGCTATTTGATCATGCAAGTAGTCATAAAAAGTGCAAAAATTCTAAGGTGCAAAATTGCAGTCACAAATTCATTCAAGCAATAAAAGCCGTTACTAAATATATCTTGTGCAAAAAGGTGCAAATGAAAATATAAATATCAATTCATTCAAAATTCTAGTTATGTGCAAAAATGCTAAATAAATAAGTAGACCAATCAAGCAAATCGCAGTATCTGTGCAAAATATAAACCCATACAAAATCCTAATTATGTGCAAATACGATTAAAATTGATACAATATACTATATGCAAGTGCGATTGAAATATAAATGTGTGGTCAAACAATACCCCCATCAATGTTGCCAACCACCAGTATTTTTACTGGCAGCCAGTAAAAACCAAGCAATTTTCTCCTGCTAGTAAATGCCAGTAAAAGAAAAAGGTTGCCAGTAAAAAATATGGCTGTGATGCTAGGCTCAGTCTGGAGCCGGCTGAGACTATCTGAGTGCCAGCTACAGTGTGTTCAGGCGGCTCTGGCGGAAGCGGTGCCTGAGCATGTCGTGTGATGTCATGGTGCAAGGGAGCCAAGCACAGCAGCCAGAGCCTAGTGTGTGTGTCTGCAGTATGGGAGCAAGGCAGGCTGGGAGCGGGACTATCAGTGCTGTTTAGACTGGAGTGGACTGGAGGGACCACCTGGCTTGGAGAGAGACTGTCACTGTGACCCAGGAGGGGATGTGTGGTGTTGGTGAGGTGTCATCATCATCTGTGCTGCTGCACACTGCTGTCAGTGTCACTGTGAGCCTGCATTCACATAGGGGCGACCCAACTTCAGCGCGACTTCGCTAGGCGATTTCAGCACGCCTTCAGCACGACTTCCAGCGCGACTTCAAGGACCTCAGGCGACTTTACAACACGACTTTTGCCAGGAGACTTTGCCTTGACCAATCATAGAAGGGAGGGAGGGGGCTGCCTAAAAATAAATTCTATTATTTTAACTGTAAAGTCGCTTCCATGTAGATGGGGATCCGACTTCTATTGAATCCTATGGGCACAAGTCGGATAGAAGTCGCCTAGAAGTAGTACAGGAACCTTTTCAGAAGTCGCCTTGAAGTCGGAGCGACTTCAGTCGTGTATATTAAGACATGGAATTTCAAATGTCAAGTGACTTGGGGCGACTTGAGGCAACTCAAGTCGGATCGCAAGTCGCCCCTGTGTGAACGGGCACTGAGAGTCAATTTCATGTGTGCCGTCCATTCTAATTTTTTGCCCTCCTAAGTCCTGTCCCTGAGCTACTTACTTACTATATTGAAAATAAAATAAGAAATGTGTTTTTTGCCTTACTATCTACCTTAAATCATATTGCTAATTGCTATTGTACTTGTTTGTAGCTGAATTACTGAAATTTGCACTTAAAACTGTAATTTTGTCATTTTTGGAAATGTCAGTAAAAACATGGCTGTGCCAGTAAATTTTTGGCATTGTGTCAGTAAATTTCAATCTGGTAGGTTGACAACACTGATCACCATAAGTGCCAAGTAGATAAGTCTTCAGTGAAAAGATACAACAATACCAATCCATCCAGCCTTGTATAAGTGGTGGCAATATGTATGTGCTTTCCAAAATGTGTCGCTCCAAAAACCTGTAAGTATCACTTTAAGGCTCTGTTGACCGGTTGCTTGGTCGCTTCCTGGGAATGTTGCTAGCTCAGCGACGGGTCCCGCTGTTCTCTATAGCCGATTCCTGTATATGTATATGGAATAGCTTTGTTGTATATTGAAGCATACTTTGTGTATGGACTGACAATGGGCAGTACAAGAGATAAAATACCAATGCCTGCAGAAACAAGAAACAGTTAAGACGGGTTCTTTGTGCCAGGCATTTTTCA
>BLSH010489184.1:1639014-1651152 GCA_018402905.1 Glandirana rugosa
ATGTCAAAATTCACGTTTAAAGTCATTAAGTCGATGTTTGTTCATGTTATCGTTAATCGTTATACTAAATTGGTCAATTGTTGGCGGGGTATCTGTTTACTGCAGATGTCCCGCCAACGAATTAAGACCCTCCTGCAGATAACTGCAGGAGGGTCTTAGCGCGAGGGGCGCGCGGGGGACCCCGCGCGTGTGCCCTTGTAGGCACTGGCAGCCCAGGCCCCCTGGGCTGACTAGTGCCTAGCCCCACTTACCGGCGACACTCGCCGGAAAGTGGTGCACTAGCGCGGCAGTTTACTGCGGGCGCGCGGGGAGCGCGATTCTGGGAGGACGTCAATAGACGTCCTCCCAGAATTAAGCAACCGCCCTGTAGACGTCATTTGTCTATGGGGCGGTTGTTAACTGGTTAAATCATATTGCTAATTGCTATTGTACTTGTTTGTAGCTGAATTACTGAAATTTGCACTTAAAACTGTAATTTTGTCATTTTTGGAAATGTCAGTAAAAACGTGGCTGTGCCAGTAAATTTTTGGCATTGTGTCAGTAAATTTCAATCTGGTAGGTTGACAACACTGATCACCATAAGTGCCAAGTAGATAAGTCTTCAGTGAAAAGATACAACAATACCAATCCATCCAGCCTTGTATAAGTGGTGGCAATATGTATGTGCTTTCCAAAATGTGTCGCTCCAAAAACCTGTAAGTATCACTTTAAGGCTCTGTTGACCGGTTGCTTGGTCGCTTCCTGGGAATGTTGCTAGCTCAGCGACGGGTCCCGCTGTTCTCTATAGCCGATTCCTGTATATGTATATGGAATAGCTTTGTTGTATATTGAAGCATACTTTGTGTATGGACTGACAATGGGCAGTACAAGAGATAAAATACCAATGCCTGCAGAAACAAGAAACAGTTAAGACGGGTTCTTTGTGCCAGGCATTTTTCAAGAATGTCCCAACTTACTGCTTACAAGGACAGGGAAGCAGTAAGTTGGGACATTCTTGAAAAATACCTGGCACAAAGAACCCGTCTTAACTGTTTCTGCAGGCATTGGTATTTTAGCTCTTGTACTTTCCATTGTCAGTCCATACACAAAGTATGCTTCAATATACAACAAAGCTATTCCATATACATATCCATGAAACAGCTATAATGAACAGCAGGACCCGTCGCTGAGCTAGCAACAATCCCAGGAAGGGACGGAGCAAACGGGCAACGGAGCCTTAAAGTGATACTTACAGGTTTTTGGGGTGACACATTTTGGAAAGCACATACATGGTGTCACCACTTACACAGGGCTGGATGGATTGGTATTGTTATATCTTTTCATTGAAGATTTATCTACTTGGCATTTATGGTGGTATTGTGTGACCACACATTTATAATTTCAATCACATTTGCACATAGTATATTGTATCAATTTTAAGCGTATTTGCACATAATTAGGATTTTGTATGAGTTTGTATTTTGCACAGATACTGTGATTTGCTTGATTGGTCGACTTATTTATTTAGCATTTTTGCACATAACCAGAATTTTGAATGAATTTATATTTATATTTTGGTTCATTTGCACCTTTCTGCAGAAGATATATTTAGCTACTGCTTTTTATTGCTTGAATGTATTTGTGAGTGCAATTTTGCACCTTAGAATTATTGCACTTTTTATGACTACTTGTATGATCAAATAGCAGCACCATAGCCACATAAACTTGCACAGGTTTAAATGTGTTCTTCATGACACTTAAAACACTTGAAGGTTATGGGACGGATACTGTTCACACCAGCCCCCCCCCCCCCCCCCATTAATAGACAGAACCTGCAGGGATGCCAAGACCATATTCTTCTCTCTCACTTTCACATCTTTCCACCACTCCAAAATGAAAGGATCTCCAGTCAGTTTAGAGCAGGATTACCCGATTTACTAATATTAGGTAGGTCCACACAAGATTTCCACTTAAATGGCTATTCCAACTGGCATACAGAAGTCATTTCTGCATACCCCCGAAGCCCGTGTTCCCGTCTCATTGTATCCAGCCCATTCCCGCAAAATACTAGTAAAGCTCTTTCTTAAAACAAGTACTTGCAGAGTCATTATCCTTACTAAGGAAGCTTCTTTAGAAGAAGCAGGGTGCCCAAAGAGAAGAGCAACCTACTCCCCACTTGGACTTCTGCTAGCCTATCTCTGTCTAATTCTTCTTCTACTCCACCCTCCAATGTGTCTTCCCACCAACTGAATACTTCATTGTATTCAACCAGTTCCCACAAGATACTGGTAAAGTCCCTTTTCTACAACTTGCAGAGTTCTTATCCTTACTGAAGGAGCCCATTTAAGAATAAGAAAGGTACCTAAAGAGAGGAAGAACCTACTCCTCACTTGGAATGTTGTCAATACTTCCTATGATTGGCTGCAAAAGGAAAGGGCCAAAAGAGCCTAATACCCCCTTACAAACATGGGGGAAGTTTAAAAATATAGGCTGCTGTAGACTGGAGTTATGCTTTGAATGGGCTAACCAAGTATCTTGGGATACTGTTTGCTTAGCGGTAAATCTTGCACTTAAGTGCCCTCCTTATCCTGGAAACTTTGATGAAAGCTAAAGGAAGACAGCAAACGCATGTTCTATTTTTTTCCTTTAATGTTGATCAAAGCTTAATCTTGTGTACCTGGAGGTAATAACTTCAGTGCCCTCCGGATCTTGTCTCATTCTTTGAATTTCAACCACAGTGCACAATGATGCAATCTGTTCACATGAAAAAATGTCCATGATAATGTAGCCTAGAAAGTCATTGTTCAATTTAAGCACATACTAACCAGATAAAAGGGTACAATAAAATATATTGCCCAGGCGGCAAATCTATCTAAAATTTATTTGGTACCTGTATATTCTCCAGTGATCACTTACTAGCAGTGATCTGTGATATTAGGTCCTCTGTGATTATAACATTATTAATCCTTCTTTTACATAATAAGAGCAGGGTCTCGTTCTACTATACCTTTGCTGATGTCTCGAACCAGCCAACAAAACCATGTTCCCTGCAGAACTGGTCCATTTTGGTGAGGTTGTTTCTGAAGCCGTCTTTTCCCTGGTCACACTTGTTGGCTAGAAGTACTGTGGATACTGGCAAGCCATTAGACAGAGTCAATTTTGAATCTAAATCCTCTTTCCATTTGGTGACAGCCTCAAACGTTGCCGGCCTTGTTACATCAAAGACAATGAAGGCTCCTACTGCTTCTCGATAGTAGACTCGGGTCATGTTTCCAAATCGTTCTTGACCTGAAACATAGAAGAGTTCATATAATATTTAGATCTCTTAGTCAAGGCTTATACTGAACTATATATTATAATAGTGGCATTCTGGATGGAGGTTCAAGAGCCAGGACCCATAGATGAAATAGGACCCGTTTGCCACTTAAATGTATTTTGTCCAATTATGGGCTTAAAGCTAAATTTCAGAAAAAAAGCTAAATTCAGAGATTAAATAACTATAAGAGAGTTGTGTTAGCTGCTTGTAGGAGATTACACAAGACTCATACTAGGTCAAATAAAGATTCTTGCACCAGTTTCTTACACTTACCATAATTATTTGTTAATGGGCACACACCTGCACAAATTAGTGTGTTTTTTTTAAACTGCTCGGAGCTCAACTTTAAAGGAAAATAAATAAGGTAAAAGGTAATTGGCACAATTATTGTGTTAATCTGGGGCCAGTGGCTTCACCCAGGGCCCCTTGTTTAAAATGTATTCTGTCTTATTCTTTGAGAATATCACTCATTGCTTACTGCAATCGATTATACCCAGCCCAATAACTGAAAGGGAAATTCCAGATTTGACTTCCACTTGTGGCAAGGCTGATATTGGAGCTACTAGAGCAGGGTTTCTCATCCTTTTAACCTCGGAGGAACCCTTGGCAAAAAGTTTGGGATCTAGGGGAACCCCTAAAATTATGTTAGATCTACAGCTCACAGAATATTGGTGTGATCGACAAGCTGTGACGGAATAACAATTATTTTAAGAAATAGCACTAAATAATAGAATGCATTTTAAAACGTACCTATTTTATGTGAAACTTATGCTAGCTTTCCACACAGATAATCAATTCTAAGTTGAGCTTGAGATAAGCAGTGTACAGGGTGTCAGCAGGGCACAGGAGGCAGCAGGGTAGAGCAGAGGGTATCACAAGGTTACATTAAACAAGGGCAGGGGGTCACATCACATGGGAGGCAGTAGCAGAGCACATTACAAGGGAGGCAGCAGCAGGACACATTACATGGGGGATACAGCAGGGCATGATAACATGGCGGCACAGCAGGACATGTTAACATGAGGGCAGCAGGACACATCATGGAAGTATAGCAGGATACATTAGCATGGGGTACAGCAGGACTCATTAACATGAGGGCAGCAGGACACATTAACATGAGGGCAGCAGGACACAATAACATGGGGCAACAGGACACATCAACATAGGGCACAGCAGGAGTCAGTGTTGCCAACCTACCAGATTGAAATTTACTGACACGAAACCCAACATTTACTGGCACAGCCAAGTTTTTACTGGCATTTCCAACAGTTACAAAATTACAGTTTTAAGTACAAATTTCAGTATTTAGGCTACAAATAAGTACAATATGCAATTCAAAATGTGATTTAAGGTAGATATTAATGCAAAAAACATATTTATTTTATTTTCGATATAGTAAGTAAGCAGCTCAGGAACAGGACTCAGGAGGACAAGAAATTAGAATGGGTGGCACACACACATGAAATTGACTCTCACAGCGACACTGACAGCAGTGTGCAGCAGCAAAGATCAAAGACACGACACATCCCCTCCTAAATCACAATGACCGCCTCGCTCCACAACAAGTGGTCCCTCCACTCCAAACAGAATTGACAGTCCCACTCCTGGCTTGCCTTGCTCCCATCCCGCAGACCCGAACACGAGGCTCCGTTCGCTCCACTTAGCTCCCTTGCACCATGACATCACACGACACTCTCAGGCACCACCTCCTTCAGTCCCGTCCCCTGCCATAACTGACTGAACACACTGTAGCAAGCACTCGGATGGTCTTGGTCTCCTCTGGACTAAAACTGCACATGCGCAGTTCTGAGCCGAGTGCCACAGCCATATTTTTTACTGGCAACCTTTTCCACTTACTGGCATTTACTGGCAGGAGAAAGGTGCCCATTTTTTACTGGCTGCCAGTAAAAATACTGACGGTTGGCAACACTGAGCAGGACACATTAACATAGAGCACAACAGAACACAGTAACATGGGGTAAGCAGAACACATTAACATGGGGCAGCAGGGCACAATAGCATGGGGTACCGCAGGACACATTTACATGGGAGCAGCAGGACACATTACATGAGGGATACAGCAGGGCATGATAACATGGCGGCACAGCAGGACACCTTAACATGAGGGCAGCAGGACACATCATGGAGGTATAGCAGGATACCTTAGCATGGGGTACAGCAGGACTCATTAACATGAGGGCAGCAGGACACAGGTCACATTATCATGGGGGCACAACAGGACACATTAACATGGGGATACAGCTGGACACATTAGCATTGAGTACAGCAGGACTCATTAACATGGGGGCAGCAGGACACATTAACATAAGGCACAACAGAACACATTAGCATGGGGGTAAGCAGGGCACATTAACATGGGGGGCAACAGAACACATTGCATGAGGGGCAGCAGGGCACATTAACATGGGGGCAGCAGGGCACATTACATGGGTGTAGAAGGGCACATTAACATGGGGAGCAGCAGGATACATTACATGGGTGTAGAAGGGCACATTAACATGGGGAGCAGCAGGATACATTACATGGGGGTAGAAGGGCACATTAACATGGGAGGCAGCAGGACACATTAGATGAAGGTAGAATGGCAGATTAACATGGGAGGCAGCAGGACACACTGCATGGGGGCAGCAGGACGTATTACTTGGGGGGCAGCAGGGCACATTGACATGTGGGCAGCAGGACACATTAACATGGGGTGCAGCAGGACACAGTAACATAGGGCACAGCAGGACACATTACATTAGCTGAGCAGTATCCTTCACATGCCCTGCTGTTCAAGCTGGCCCTCCTCTTTCGTCCATCCCATGTGATGTTACATACAAGCTCCTGGGATGGACAGGAGGGGAGGAGAAGAGGCCAGCGGGGAACAGCACATACACTTGTTGCTTCCCTGTGCTGCTCTGCATGCAAAGGGAACTGTCAGGAGAGTGTAGGCTGAGTGGGGATGTGATGTAGCCATCAAATGCCTGCAAATCGCAATTGAACCCCTGGGGACTTCTCGCTGAACCCCGGTTGAGAAACCCTGAACTAGAGGTTATTAACTAGAAAACCCCATGTATCAGAGACATTCCGTGTCACACTTATCTTCCAACATACTAGAAAATCTCTTTGCTTCCAAGTCCTGACTGTTCCCTTCCCTGTGGAGAAAAGGGAATAAGCCTTAAAGCGGAGTTCCACCCAAAAGTGGAACTTCCGCTGGTTGGATTCCTCCCCCCCTCAGGTGTCACATTTGGCACCTTTCAGGGGGGAGGGGGAAGAGGACACCTGTCTTTAGACAGTTGTCCTTTTCCACACATCCGGGAGCTCTGGCCGGCCGCTGACGTCAGCAGCCCGGCTTCCTCCTCCCTGCTCACTCTGCTACTGGCCGCCTGGCCAGTAGCAGAGCGCAGCGGAGCCTCGCGCATGCACAGTAAGGTGCCCGACGTGAAGCTGTAATGCTACACGTCCGGGTTCCCTTACCTGCAATGGATGCGGCTGCACCCGACCCCCGATCCGAAGATCGGCGGCGGGTGCCGACATCGCTGGACTCCAGGACAGGTAAGTGTCCTATTATTAAAAGTCAGTAGCTGTTGACTTTTAATTTTTTTACCCTGGCGGACCTCTAATTCCTTTAATAAGAAATGTCTCTACCTGCTGCTAAAAAGCGGCACAGTGGTGTAGTGGATAGCACTTTCGCCTAGCAGCAAAAGGGTCACTGGTTCGATTCCCAACCACGACACTACCTGCCTGGAGTTTGCATGTTCTCCTTCTGCCTGTGTGGGTTTCCTCCCACACTCCAAAAACATGCTGGTAGGTTAATTAGATCCTGTCTAAATTGGCCCTAGTATATGTATGAATGTGGGTTAGGTACCTTAGATTGTAAGCTCCTTGAGGGTAGGGACTGATGTGACTGTACAATGTATATGTAAAGCGCTGCGTAAATTGAGAGCGCTATATAAGTACCTGAAATAAATAAAAAATAAAAATAAAGAAAAAAATAATTGCTTACTGCTCATGGTATTAAAAAAAACTTGTCTCTACCTAAACAATGCTTTCCAAGTAGCCTAAACCTGACTTTCAAACTCCTCTGGGTTGTCAATCCAGCAGCGGTTTTGGTGCGGGGATAGAGGGAGGAGACACATCACACAGTAGCCTAACATTTGCACTATTAGCCCTTAAGAGCCTTTTTCCATTATAAACCATGACAATGTATAAGCCCCGTACACACGATCAGAAAATCCTACGGAAAATACTGCTTTCAAAGCGATCGTACGATAATCGGATCGTTAGTACAGAACTTTCCAAAGCCGATCATGACGATTCATCCGATATTTTCCGTCCGGACATGATTGGACATGCAGGGAAAATTTTCTTGCACGATGCCTGATCGTACGATTCTAGTTTAACCAGCACAGCTGTCTGAAAATACAATTCAAATCCACTACAACACATCACATCGCTTCCGATTTTTTATTCTGTCGTACGAGAATATCCATGACTAAAAGTAAACTCTTCCGATTCGATCTGAGATTAGCATGCAAATAAAAAAAAACGGACGATCATTTGCCCCATAATCTCATCTTGTGAACCAGGCATTAAAGTCAATGTCATTTAAACAAACAAACATAAAAAAAATACTGCTAACATGTTTGGCGCAGATACCTATAAATGTATCCGCATACCTACAATAGCTTTCCGCTCCTCTGCTGTGTCATGTATTTTTTCCTTTTTATTTTTTCAAGTGACACCTGCACCCTATCATTCAAGTTCTGACAGTTAATCATTTGAAAATTAAATTAAAAAAAAGAAAGAAAAGAAAAGTGTCTAATTGTTAAAAAGTAATTAAATCGATATAACAGAATAAATAGCTAAATATGTCTTATTTGAGGTACTTATAGTAAGGTGACCAGATTTTTCAAATACTACTAGTAATGGTGGCAATCAGTGACTTATAGTGGGACTGCGATATTGCAGCAGACAAATCGGACACCAAGCGACACTTTTGATACTTTGTGGGAACCAGTGCCACTAATACGGTGAAGAGTACTAAAAATATGCACTGTCACTGTACTAATGGCACTGGCTGGGAAGGGGTTAAATCTAGGGCAATCAATGGTTTAAATGTATACCTGACCAGTGTTTTCTCACAGTGGGGGAGGTGCTTTTACTAAGGGAAGGCATTGATCTCTGCCTCTGCTTTGCAGGGACACGGGATCAATGCCTTCCATATTGACAGAATGGCGATCTGCCTTGTTTACATAGGCAGACCGCCGTTCTGCCTGTGTACAGAATGATCGTGGGTACCGGTGGACATCAAATCCGCCGGACCCGCTAATCGGCTCCGATACCCAGAAATGCAGGATCATGTATATATATATATATATATATATGTATATATATGATCCTGCGCAGCACAAAAGGGGAACAGATAATGGAAAAAATACATCCCCTTAGCTAGTAGGAGCGGCAGAGCAGGGGTGTGTAATTCAGATTTTTTTTTTCAATTCTGTCTTTGAAATTGCCCGGGCCCCTGTTCATATCCAATCTGGGGACAAAACCGGGGACAGACTTGGTCAGGGGACAGTGTCATCAGTCTGGGGACTGTCCCCTGAAACTGGGGACGTCTGGTCACCCTAACTTACAGTAGTCATCTCCTGAATAGTATAAGAATTGGAGTAGGGCTCTATTGCTCAGTGCTGTCAGTCTAGCATTGTAACCACGCTTACAGAGCCACAGGACACAGTGATGACCTCATGGAAGTGGTTATGTTCCTTCACTGTCCAAGTGTGACAGTAGACCTAATCCTAACATAAAAGGACAGGCAGCAGGATCCCTGTTAGCATAGTCAGTAGACTGATAGGGACCAGTGCTGTAGATAGAGAAGTGCCTTGAAAAAGTATTCATACCCCTTGACATTTTCCACATTTTGTCATGTTACAACCAAAAACATAAATGTATTTTATTGTGATTTTATGTGATAGACGAACACAAAGTGGAACATAATTGTGACGTGGAAGGAAAATGATAAATGGTTTTCTATTTTTTTTACAAATTAATATGTGAAAAGTGTGGGGTGTATTTGTATACAGCCCCCCTTTACCCTGATACCCCTAACTAAAATCTGGTGGAAGCAATTGCCTTCAGAAGTCACCTCATTAGTAAATAGAGTCCACCTGTGTGTAATTGAATCTCAGTATAAATAGATGTTCTGTGAAGCCCTGAGAGTTTTTTTTAGAGAACCTTAGTGAACAAACAGCATCATGAAGGCCAAGGAACACACCAGACAGGTCAGGGATAAAGTTGTGGAGAATTTTAAAGCAGAGTTAGGTTATAAAAAATATCCCAAGCTTTGAACATCTCATGGAGCTCTGTTCAATCCATCATCCAAAAATGGAAAGGGTATGACACAACTGCAAACCTACCAAGACATGGCGGACCACCTAAACTGACCGGCCGGGCAAGGAGAGCATTCATCAGAGAAGCAGCCAAGAGGAACCTGGATAACACTGGAGGAGCTGCAGAGATCCACAGCTCAGGTGGAAGAATCTGTCCACAGGACAACTATTAGTCGTGCACTCCACAAATCTGGCCTGAAAAGTGGCAAGAAGAAAGCCATTGTTGAAAGAAAGCCATAAGAAGTCCTGTTTGCAGTTTGTGAGAAGCCATATAGGGGACACAGCAAACATTCAGAATTAAGGTGTTCTGGTCAGATGAGACCAAAATTTAACTTTTTGACCTAAAAGCAAAACGCTATGTGTGGCAGAAAACCAACACTGCGCATCACCCTGAACACACCATCCCCACCGTGAAACATGGTGGTGGCAGCATCATGTTGTGGGGATGCTTTTCTTCAGCAGGGACAGGGAAGCTGGTCAGCGTTGATGGGAAGATGGATGGAGCCAAATGCAGGGCAATCTTAGAAGAAAACCTGTTAGAGTCTGCAAAAGACTTGAGACTGGGGTGGAGGTTCACCTTCCAGCAGGACAATGACCCTAAACATACAGCCAGAGCTACAATGGAATGGTTTAGATCAAAGCATATTCATGTGTTAGAATGGCCCAGTCAAAGTCCAGACCTAAATCCAATTGAGAATCTGTGGCAAGACTTGAAAATTGCTGTCCACAGATGCTCTCCATCCAATCTGACAGAGCTTGAGCCATTTTGCAAAGAAGAATTGGAAAAATGTCACTCTCTAGATGTGCAAAGCTGGTAGAGACTTCCCCAAAAAGACTTGCAGCTGTAATTGCAGAGAAAGGCGGTTCTACAAAGTATTGACTCGGGGGCTGAATACAAATGTACCCACACTTTTCACATATTTATTTGTAAAACAATTTGGAAAACCATTTATAATTCTCCTTCCACTTCACAATTATGTGCTACTTTGTGTTGGTCTATCACATAAAATCCCAATAAAATACATTTAAGTTTTTGGTTGTAACATGACAACATGTGCAAAATTTTAAGGGGTATGAATACTTTTTCAAGGCACTGTAGCTCACCAGCTTTTTTTTACAGCATCAACTCATTGTTGTAGGAAAATACAATCTCTATGCCCCATACCACCCCAGGCAGCAAGTGCTGAACATTGTTGTTCAGTGGTCAATAAATAAAAATATATTATTTTAACTATTTTATGATTGTTGGTGCTCCTATGCACATTTCTCTTTAAATTTAATACAAAGAATTGACTTTTTTTTCACAATAGCAAAGCTCAAACATCACTTTTTTTTAACTACTTCAGCCCTGGAAAGAATTACCCCCTTCCTGACCCTTTTTGCGATTCGGCACTGCGTCGCTTTAACTGACAACTGCGCGGTCGTGCGACGTTGTACCCAAACAAAATTGACGTCCTTGTTTCCCCACAAATAGAGCTTTCTTTTGGTGGTATTTGATCACCTCTGAGGTTTATCACCTCACACAGCATGTAGTGGGCATGAAAGCTCGCCAGCGCGCTCCAGCCTGCAACTGCATGAGCTGCCGTACAGCTACGGCGATTCACGCAGCAGTGCCAACCTGCCGCTGTATTATGACGGCGACCGGTCGGCAACTGGTTACATAGAGTTACATAGTTAGTCAGGTTGAAAAAAAGACACAAGTCCATCTAGTTCAATCAAAAAATAAATAAAACAGAAAAATGATATATATCCAAACAATCCCATATACAATCCTTCACCCACAGTTGATCCAGAGGAAGGCAAAAAAACCCCCCAGCAAAGCATGATCCAATTTGCTATAGCGGGGGAAAAAAATCCTTCCTGATCCCCCGAGAGACAATCGGATTCACCCTGGATCAACTTTACCTAAAGATGTTAGTACCCAGTTATATTATTTACATTAAGGAAAGAATCCAGGCCTTTTTTAAAGCAATCAACCATGCTGGCCAAAACCACATCTGGAGGGAGTCTATTCCACATTTTCACAGCTCTTACTGTGAAGAAGCCTTTCCGTATTTGTAGATGAAATCTTTTTTCCTCTAGACGTAAAGAGTGCCCCCTTGTCCTTTGTGATGACCTTAAAGTAAATAACTCCACTTAACTGAGCAGACACTGTGGGATTTTTCAGCCTTGGGAATTCTGTGTTAGGCCTTGTTCACACAGGTGTCCTAGGGGGCAGTAAAAATAGGCAGCCACTAAACCGTCCACTTAAAAGATAGTATGCAGCTTCTCAAAGCTGTACACTTTCATGGCCACAGTGCTTTGCCTTGTGGCAGTGACAAATATTATACCCCCTGTCCTGTCTGCCAGTACCGCTCACCAAACATGAGCCATATAATCAAACGGGGCAACTACTAGCTGAGCCCTTGGCTCGCGGTTGTGGCGCAGTATTTACATACATAATCCCCA
>BLSH010489184.1:1654090-1669515 GCA_018402905.1 Glandirana rugosa
TTAAACGGAAAGTAAATCCGGGGTAAGTGTGGACTTGAAAAATCGAACATTTTGTGAGACGAGACTTCGAGGTTTTGTGGGTTGTTCGTTTAAGGTAAGTAAAATTACCGGGGACAAGTGTAGACTCGTAAGACAGCGGACTTCGTTTTGCAGACTTCGAGTTTTTCATGTACTTGAAGAAAAACCGTCTAATGTCTACAAAAACCGGAGATTCTTTGCGGACTGAACTCGTCTTTTTGCGAAAATTTTACGAGTTTATCGTCGATTTTTGTTTAGCCAATAAAAAGCATTGTGGGGAGGAGAGGAAATTAGTGATGGAGAGCTGCTATTTGAGCATTTTAAAAGCGTTTTTCTGCTCAAGTCAGGCGTTTCTTAGAGGCCAAAAACATCTGTAATCTGCCAAAAAGAAGTTCATGTACTTTTTGAGCTTCAGACGTTTTGCTTCAGGCGACAGAATGCTCAGATGTGAACAGGGGCCATTAAAATGAATGGAATTTGCTTGTTGGGTGTTTTGGAGCTTCAGAGCAGAGTGTTTTACAAGCTAAAAAGTTCAGGTGTGAATGGGGCCTAAATGAAAGGCAAATTAAATATATATATATATATATATATATATATATATATATATATATAAATTTAGTCAGGCCTGACTAATGTACAGGCCTGAATGTTTTGATTTGGGCTGGGAGGAGAAGCTCAGGGAGGATTGGGTGGACTTAACAGATGAGGTCACCAGAACCTCCCACTTCTTTCTAGAAACCTGGAGAAGGTTTTCTGATCAGAGAGCTGGGAGATGGGTGGAGCCATCTGGAGTGTTCTAAGGAGCCCTGACCAATCCCCAAGCAGGGTTGGCAGGGGGCAGGGCAGGCCTCCTTAACCACTTTAAGACCGAGCCTCTTTTTGGAGTTTGGAGGTTATCAGCTAAAAACATGTTTTTTTGCTATAAAATTACTTAGAACCCCCAAACATTATATATTTTTTTTTCTAAGACCCTAGAGAATAAAATGGCGGCCATTGCAAAACTTTATGTGACACCGTATTTGCGCAGCGGTCTTAAAAGCGCAATTTTTTTTTAAAAATTCCGTTTTTTTAGTTAAAAAATAAGACAACAGTAAAGTTAGGTAAATTTTTTTTCATATTGTGAAAGATAATGTTACGCCGAGTAAAATGATACCCAACATGTCATGCTTCAAAATTGCGTCCGCTCGCGGAATGGCGACAAACTTTGCAACATAAAAATCTCCATTGGCGACGTTTAAAAAATTCTACAGGTTAGCATTTTTGCGTTACAGTGGAGGTCTAGGGCTAGAACTATTGCTCTCGCTCTAACGATCGCGGTGATACCTCACATGTGTGGTTTGCACACCGTTTTCATATGTGGGCGGGACTTACGTATGCGTTCGCTTCTGCGCGCGAGCTCGCAAGGACGGTGCGCTTTAAATTTATTTTTTTTTAAATTATGTATTTTACTTTTTAATTTTTATTTTTACAACTTTCTTTTTTAAAAAATTTAAACATTCCTTGTAATAGAAAAAAGCATGCCAGGACCTCCAAAATATGAGATCCGGGGTCAAAAAGACCTCAGATCTCATTTTTAGACTAAAATGCATTAAAAAAAAAAATAAATTTTTGAAAAAAATGGCAGGGGAAAAAAAAAAAATGTCCCCTTTAAGAGCATTGGGCGGAAGCTACTTGTGACGTAGCTTCCGCCCAGCCATGTAATGGAGCCGGGTGAGCGGCTTCAGCCGCTGACTCGGCACACGGACACTGGAGTGAGAGGACCCGATCTTCTCCGCCGCTGCCGGCGGGTCCGGTAAGCGGCGGAGATGACCGGAAAGCGGCGGGAGGGGGGGGGCACCTCTCCCGCCGCTGATAAAAGTGATCTTGCGGCGAATCCGCCGCTAAGATCACTTTTATCCGACGCAGAATCGCCTGCTGAAAAAAAAAATACTGGGGTTATGGTAGCTATCTGCTACCATAACAACGGTATTCCACTTCAAAGTACCGCCGTCAAACGATGTACGGCGGTCCGGAAGTGGTTTTAAGGATCAAGCCTGTTTCTGGCACTTAAAACCCCCAAACATTATATCATTTTTTTTTAGCAAAGACTCTGGAGAATAGAAAGCCCGTTGTTGCAATATTTTATGTCACACGGTATTTGCGCAGCGGTCTTTCAAACGCAATTTTTTTGGAAAAAATACTAAACAGTAAACTCTTGGTGATAATGGCTGAGCAGCTGCTTTTTTTATTTCAGGTACTTATATAGCGCTGTCAATTTACGCAGCACTTTATATATATATTGTACATTCACATCAGTCCCTACCCTCAAGGAGCTTACAATCTAAGGTCCCTAACTCACATTCATACACATACTAGGGCCAATTTAGATCTAATTTTTACCTACCATCATGTATTTGGAGTGTGGGAGGAAACCGGAGTACCTGGAGGAAACCCACTCAGGCACAGGGAGAACATGCAGCTCCAGGCAGGTAGTGTTGTGGTTGGGATTCGAACCAGCAACCCTTTTGCTGCCAGGCGAAAGTGCTATCCACTACACCACTGTGCTGCCCCATTGGTTGTTATCACTAGAAAGCTGAGCACCAGCTCTAAAAAAACAGCTCTAAAAAACGGTACCGGGGTGAAGCCTGCAGCTGCAGGCTTCACCCCGGTACAATCACTTCCTCAAAGCGATGTACAGGTACAGTGGAACCTTCGATTACGAGCACAATCCATTCCAGGAGAATGCTTGTAATCCAAATCAATTGCAATGGAAACTCAGATAATTTGTTCCACAGTGACTGTTAGGACATGGCCAGAGGTCTGGGGCGCTGGTGTATGCAATACTGTATGTGGCCAGAGGTGTGGTGGCGCTGGTGAGGCTCAGAGATGGTCGGAAACATTCAGAAATGCTCGGGAACTGTTTACACTTTCGGTATTTCCGAGTATTTCCAAATGCCTCCGAGCATCTGAGGCTCACCAGAACCCTCTGGCCACATGCGGTATTGCATGCACAGAGGCTTAATCCTGCTCGTTTTGCGTGACAGCGCTCGCAAACCGAGTTGAGATTTAAAAAAAAAAAAAAAACTGCTCATATTGCGAACCCGTAATCCGAGGTATCACTGTATATTGTTTTGCGGGAAGTGGTCAAAGTAGAATTTCAGCCTAAACCAAACTAGTCTTAAAAATGTTTCCTCCCCCTCCTAACACCTATGCTGACTAACCTATGTAGAAAAGATGTATATACTTATCTACACTATATTGTCAAAAGTATTGGGACACCTGCCTTTACACGCACATGAACTTTAATGCCATCCCAGTCTTAGTCCGTAGGGTTCAATATTGAGTTGGCCCACCCTTTGCAGCTATAACAGCTTCAACTCTTCTGGGAAGGCTGTCCACAAGGTTTAGGAGTGTCTATGGGAATGTTTGACCATTCTTCCAGAAGCGCATTTGTGAGGACAGGCACTGATGTGGACGAGAAGGTCTGACTCACAGTCTCCGCTGTAAGTCACCCCAAAGGTGTTCTATCGGGTTGAGGTCAGGACTCTGTGCAGGCCAGTCAAGTTCCTCCACCCCAAACTCGCTCATCCATGTCTTTATGGACCTTGCTTTGTGCACTGATCCAAATCATTTTGGTGGAGGGGGGATTATGGTGTGGGGTTGTTTTTCAGGGGTTGGGCTTGGCCCCTTCGTTCCATTGAAGGGAACACTTAAGACGTCAGCATACCAAGACATTTTGGACAATTTCATCCTCCCAACTTTGTGGGAAGAGTTTGGGGATGGCCCCTTCCTGTTCCAACATGACTGCGCACAGTGCACACAGCAAGCATAAAATATAATCATTCATTCGTTAATAATAATATGACAGTTCTACTAGGGTCTTGTATATAAATATAAAAAAAATAGGTAAAAAAAAAAGATGTAAAAATAAAAGATAATAATAAAAAAATAGTAATCAAGATACATACAATAATACAAATACAATCATCCAGCATTCAGATTCCAAATATATATAAACCATTAGTGGAATGAAAAAGAAAATCACAGAATACAAGTTACATAGTTGGTCAGTCCATGCAGTTCAGCCTGTTAGGGTGTAGGTATGGATTTGTCTAACACTTCCTATATCCCTGTACACTCAGAGTTGGTTCACACCGGGGCGATCCAACTTCAGGGGCCACTCTGAGCCGCCCCACACAGTGCGGCTTGCAAACGACTTCTTTAATAGAAGTCAACGCAAGTCGCTTGAAGTCACCCCCAAAGTAGTGCAGGAACCTTTTTTCTAAGTCGGAGCAAATTGAGTCGATCCTATTAGAATGGTTCCATTGCACTGCGTGGAGTGCGACTTGTCAGGCGACCCTGTGTTAACCGACTCTTACTAGTCGCTTTATTAGGTACACCTGTTTAAATGCTTGGTAACACAGGTTGCTAAGCAGCCAATCACATGGCAGCAACTCAATGCATTTAGGCATCTAGACGTGGTGAAGATGACTTGCTGTAAATGTAAACTGAGCATCAGAATGGGGGAAGAAAGGGGATTTAAGTGGCTTTGAACGTGGCACGGTTGTTGGTGCCAGGTGGGCTGGTCTGAGTATTCCAAAAACTGCTGATCTACTGGGATTTTCACGCAAAGCTATCTCCAGGGTTTACAGAGAATGCTCTGAAAAAGAGAACATATCCAGTGAGCGGCAGTTGTGTGGAGGTCAGAGGAGAATGGGCAGACTGGTTCAAGATGATAGAAAGGAAATAGTAACTCAAACAACCACTTCTTACAACCAAGGTATGCAGAATACCATCTCTGAATGTACAACACATCAAACATTGAAGCAGATGGGCTACAGCAGCAGAAGACCACACCGGGTACCACTCCTGTCAGCTAAGAACAGGAAACTGAGGCTACAATTCGCACAGCCTCACCAAAATTGGATAATAGAAGATCAGAAAAACGTTGCCTGGTCTGATGAGTCTCAATTTCAGCTGTGACATTCAGATGGTGGGGTCAGAATTTGGTGTAAACAGCATGAAAGCATGGATCCATCCTGCCTTGTATCACCGGTTCAGGCTGATGGTGGTGGTGTAATGGTGTGGGGGGTATTTTCTTGGCACACTTTGGACCCCTTAGTACCAAATCAGCATCGTTTAAACGCCACAGCCTACCTGAGTATTGTTGCTGACCATGTCCATTCCTTTATGACTGCAGTGTCCCCATCTTCTGATGGCTCCTTCCAGCAGGATAATGCACCATGTCACAAAGCTCCAATCATCTCACCACTGGACAATGAGGTCACTGCACTCCAATGGCCTCCACACTCCCCACATCTCATCCAATAGGGCACCTTTGGGATGTGGTGGAACAGGAGATTTGCATCATGGATGTGCAGCCGACAAATCTGCTGCAACTGTGTGATGCTGTCATGTCACTATGGACCAAAATACCTGAGGAACGTTTCTAACACCTTGTTGAATCTATGCCATGAAGAATGAAGGCAGTTCTGAAGGCAAAAGGGGGTCCAACCCGGTATTAGCAAGGTGTACCTAATAACGTTTCCAGTGAGTGTATATGGATTAGACATGTGCAATTTGTTTTGTTCCGAATTAGCTTTTCATCAGAATTCGGCATATTTGTTAATTCAGAAACATCCGAATAACGAAAAATCGTTTCATAAATTTTTCCAAATACACATTTTTGAAAAAAATGAAAATCTGAAAGAACGAAAATAAAAACAAAAATCAGAGAATTCAAAAGAAAGAAAATCTGAAAATTCAAAAGAATGAAAATCCTAAAAAGAAAATTCGAAAATCTGAAAGAACAAAAAACATTTGGATAATTTCTATTATAATTAAATTATTACGTTTATTAACCATAACCATTATTATAGTTTTTTTGATTATTATTATTTATTATTAATATTAATAATAATAATAATAATAATAGCTATAATAATAGTTTTAAACTATTAAATTATTTAGGTATTGGAATTTCCTTTCAAATTTGTCTGTCTGTTATTGAACATAATGAATATGTATTCATCCGAATTTACAAATTTTCAAAATAACGAATACCGCATCTATATGAATGGAACCTACTGAATTTAAATTTTTCCGAATTCACAGAAAAAAGCATGGATCCATCCTGCCTTGCATCACCGGGTCAGGCTGGTGGTGGTGGTGTAATGGTGTGGGTGTATTTTCTTGGCACACATGGGCCCCTTAGTACCAATTGAGCATCGTTTAAACCCCACGGCCTACCTGAGTATTGTTGCTGACCATGAATACAAATTCATCCGAATTTACAAATTTTCAAAATAACGAATACCGCAACTATACGAATGGAACGTACCGAATTCAAATTTTTCTGAATTCATGGAAAAAAGCATGGATCCATCCTGCCTTGCATCACCGGGTCAAATTTCAAATTTTTTCTGAATTCACGAATTACCGATAATAACGAATACCGCATCTATACGCATGGAACAAACCAAATTCGAATGTTTCCGAATTTATTTGAAATAACGAATTTCAATCATAACAAATGATCCGAAAAACAAAACAAATAGAACGAAAAAAACAAACAAACACATTTTTCGGCCGTGCACAGGTCTAATATAGATATACTAAGATGCCCATCTAAAAGTTTTTTGAATTTGTCGACACTTTCCTCTGACACCACTGATTGTGGAAGGGAGTTCCACATCCTTACGGTTCCAACAGTAAAGAACCCCTTATGCAGTTAAAGGTCTTCTCTTCCATCTTCATTTAGTGGTCGTGTGTCTCCTTGAGCAACCTGAGACTGAACAGTTCCCTCGCTATGCTAGAATCACCATTTAAATATTTATATATTGCGATCATATCTCCTCTTAAAGTGGTTGTCAACCCGTGACAACCACTTTAACCTACAGGTAAGTCTATAATAAGGCTTACCTGTAGGTTCCCTGCATATCTCCCAAACCTCCAAGGTGTACTAGATGTGCCCACGTCATTTCGGCACATGCGCAGTGAAGAAATGGCCTCCGTGCCGTTTCTTCAATGAGATCGTGCCGTGACTGGCGGCTCCAGTGCGCACGCACGGGAGTGACGTCACGCGGTTCCGGCCAATCACAGAGCCGGAGATCTCTGCCCCGGAAGGAAGAGGGGCTGAAGATGGACGCGGCCTGGACAGGGGACATCGCTGAACGTCGCAAAGCTTAGTTTGCTGGTAAGTGACACATAATGGGCTACTATGCGATGCATAGTAGTAAATTATGATTCTACTTTACAGGGGAATATAGAGGAAGGAAACCCCATCAGGGATTACTTCCTCTTTAAGCGCCCTTTTACCAGGAAAAAGAAGCTTAATGTGTATAACTGAGGTCCTCCGCCCCCCTTATTGGTTTAATTGCCGTTCTCTGGACCCTTCCAGCACATCCTTCCTGAGGACTGGTGATCAGAACTGGACAGCATACTCAAGATGCAGCCGAATCAGAGTTTTGTAGCCTACTCCTATTAATCTGAAGAATCTTGAAGTTTGCAAACTCACTTTGTGACGATCCCCACACATTTACCTCCTTGAATCCTGTGACACGTCGTCACTATGTCCTGTGGGTAAGCACTGCGGTGTCACACATTTCACAGAGACTACCTTCTGAACTACAGATGGGCCAAGAGGAGGAGTTTCAGGAGAAGGAGTCAGTACAGGAATCAATGCTTGCATGCAGCAAGGTACCATGGGATATGTAGTCCTTAGAATTGAGCAGAAGCTACAAAGCATGCAAGGCATCCAGGAAAAGATGGCCAGTAGCCAAGCAGCAGTCACAACATGAAAGGAGATTTTTCAAATAATCTTTAATTGGTTTGCCAAATATAACTATTGTTTGTATTGGTATTACAATGCTGATGTTATAAAATGAGAATGTATGCTGTGACTATAGAACCCCCTTTAAAGTGGTAGTAAACCTCTCTATGTGATTTGTACCTATAGGTCAGTCTAGAATAAAGCTTACCTATAGGTACTGTAAATATCTTCTAAACTTGCACCGTTTAGGAGATGTTTACTGTATACCGCACCGATGATGTCATCAACGCATGCGCTCTGAAGGAACGGGCACGGGTGCCATTCCTTCCGAGCTCTTTGCCAGGACCGGCGGCTCCCATGCACATGTGCAGGAGTGACGTCACGCAGCTCCGGCCAGTCACAGAGTCGGAAACTGCAGCCCCCGGAAGGAAGATGGGGGAAGATGGATGCGGCCTGCAGCGGGGACAGCGCAAGCTTCGTTTTCAGGTAAGTGTCACATTATGTGCTAGTATGCGGCGCAAAAAAAAATAATGCAAAATCTGCATAGGTCTCCCAGTCCCGCCGATGATAGCAAATCACAGCCACTGGAGGTGCTCACAGGGCTGGAGGAGAAGTTCCGGGACCCTGTGGGTTTAGGGTTGAAGTGATGTCAGCTTGGGGGCAGACCCCCTCCACATCTCCTCCAGTCCTGTGAGCACCTCCAGCGGCTGTGATTTACTATCATCGGCGGGACCGGGACACCTATGCAGATTTTGCATTTGCCCTGATATGTACTGTGAGTTTTAATATGTTTAATAAATTGCCCACTAGAGGGTTCTTTTTCCGTTCTATACACACTCACAGGAGCAGAGGGGGAATTTGCATACGATTGCACCACATCCTGTTCAAATCGCATGCAATTCCTTGCAGTGCAATTTGTGCCCATTCATTTTGTATTGATGCAAATCGCATCGCAAGGTATCAGTTTTGGTATTGGGAGCATTTGCGCGAGAACTGATACTTGCGCAAATGCTTGGTATCGGCACTGATACCGATACTGGTACTGGTATTAATACAATTGTATTATCTATATACCTTCCATGCCAGCAGTCATTGATCATCCATGGCCCGTACCGCATTGCAGTTTAGCGTTCTTGCTTTAGGACCTGACCACAGGGACCATTATAAATCAGCGGGGTTATTCGGGAAGAACATTCCTTGAAGGCTACAAATAAAAATCTCATCACCGGAATCAGGAGCCATGCTGGGATAATTTGATAATTTGATTCTCTGGATTCTCCGGGTGAAATATTATTTCCACATGATTTGTGATATCTCTGACTGCCAGCTTCTCAGAACGACGTGTCACTCTACTAACAATAAGGATCATTTATGAAAGAGCCCAAGTGCAGATCCTGATGTGCAAGAGTTATTGATCATTGATGGTGATGGTGGAGCTGCTGTGGGTGCAGGCAGGAGCATCTGAACAAAAGGTAAGTATTAAAGCCACACTACACGCCGGTTTAAAAAAAAAAGATTCTATTCCAGTATGTACAGTATTCTTAACCACTTGCCGACCACCGATCGGCATCTGACGGTGGCAAAGTGGCTCTGTAAGGCAAAACGCCTTCATACGACGGCGGCCGCCAGATCGCGCACAGTGAGCGTGCGCTGCCGGAGGCGCGCCCGCGCGCTCACTGTGTCCGGGGAGGGCCAGGGAGCGGGTGCGGCGGCTTCGATTGCCCCCCCCCCCGGAGTGAAGGAGCGGAGGTCCGTGTAAGTAAACACGGACCTCCGCTCTGTGTGAGGGGGAAGGGCTGTGATCACAGCCTTCCTGTACATGAAGGCTGTGACCACTTCCCTTCCCCAGCTAGGCAAGCCCCCATACAGTTAGAACACGCCCAGGGAACACAGTTAACCCTTAGAGCGCCCCCTGCAGGTTAACCCCTTCACTGCCAATGGCATTTACACAGTAATCAGTGCATTTTTATAGCACTGATCGCTGTATAAATGCCAATGGTCCCAAAAAAGTGTCAAAATGTTCCGACATGTCCGCTGAAATATCGCAGTACCGCTAAAAATCGCAGATCGCCGCCATTACTAGTAAAAAATAAAAAAAAATAAAAACCCCAAAAATGAATTCTCATCATCCGTAAACTCGACCACTTTTGTGCAAACCAATCAATAAATGCCGATTGTGATTTTTTTTATCGCAAATATGAGGAAGAATATAAATCGGCCAAAAACGGTGAAAAAAAATGTTTTTTTATATTTTTTTTTTGGATTTGTATTTTAGCAAAAAGTAAGAAATTAGTTTTTTTTTTGCAAAATTGTCGCTCTTCTTTTGTTTATAGCGGCGATCAGAAATGACACAGAGGGGATCAAATACCACCAAAAGAAAGCTCTGTTTGTGGGAAAAAAAGGACGCAAATTTCGTTTGGGTACAACGTCGCACGACCGCGCAATTGTCAGTTAAAGTGACGCAGCGCCAAATCGCAAAAAGGGCTCCGGTCCTAAAGCTGGAAATCCTTCCGGTCCCTAAGTGGTTAAAGCAGTATTAAAGTGTTTGCAAAGGTAATATTTTTTTAAATTAAAATAACAAACATGTTATGCTCACCTGCTCTGTGCAACGGTAATGCACAGAGCGCCCCAATCCTCCTTTTTTGGGGTTCCCCGCTGGCAATCTTGGCTCTTCCCTTCACTTTGTCTGCCCCCATAGCAAGCTGCTTGCTATGGCTGCAGACGTGCGGGCTTGATCCTGAGCCGAGCTGTGTGTGTCTATAGACTCACACAGCCCGGCTCAGCACCGCCCCTGTTCCTCACTGGCTGTGATTGACAGCAACAAGAGTCAATGGCTGCACAAACATCCCACGAGAAGAGGAAGGCAGGGAAGAAGAACTGTAGACGGGCACAGCTCTGGATCAATACAGGACTCAGATAGGTGTTTGGGGGAGGGGGTGACAGCAAGTGGCAAAATGTATTTTTTTACCTCAATACAGAGAATGCATTAAGGCAAAAAATGTTTTAGCCTCTGAGCTACTTTAAGGTTCTCTGTACACGGGGCGCTTTTCAACCTCCCCTGAATGTTTTATCTTGACAGCTAGAAACCAGCGTCTAAAATGTCCGTTTTGCCACGTTTTGCATGCAGCACTTAGCGGCGTTTTGCCGCGTTCGCATATAGGAGCGTTTTTTTAAAAAATGGAAACCGTGAAAACAAAAAAAAATACATGGGGTCCTTTCCAAAATCTATACCAGACCCTTTGCTCTGGATTTTAAATGGTGTGAGACCCCTCCCAATATTCATACCAGACCTAGAGGGATGAGCGAGCCCTTTCCCCGCCCCCTGAACCTCTCCCCTCCCCCGATCCATATTAGGCCACATGCCCTCAACATTGGAGGGGCATTTTGCTACATTGTTGAAATTGCAGGCATACCATGAGTTAAGTCTAATGAGCTGCTTGCAGCCTTGTAGACTTATCTCTGTTATTTACATCAGACAAGTTTATTGTGCTCCAGGAAGAAAACTTCAGTGCTGCTCACTCTGGTCTCAGTTCCTTCAAAAAGAGTATCTGGAACTGCTATGGCCTCCTCTCCCCTCCTTCCACCCATTCTCAGAAGCCTTTGCATTATGTGAGCTCATTCACAAAATATACAAAGACTTCTGTGAATGGGCAGCTGAGGAGAGGGCATAGCTGCTATGTATGATTCTCTCCTCTCACATCCTGTATATCCTCCGTGAGTGCAATAAACCTGTCACATATAATGAAAAAATACATTTGTGTCTGAAATTGCCCTAGGCACCAAATGCCCAAATTAAGCAAATGACTAGGAAGGTAGATATGGGATTTTAAAGGTGCCACCCGCAAGATATGGTATAAAAACACATTTTTATTATAATCATTAAAATATTTTATCCGATGAAAACATTGAAAAGGGATTGATTCATACAGTACTGCTGCAATGTATACATCTCTACAAGTTTCGCCAGACTATGGCATCTTCAGGAGAGTTTGCTAGAGTATTGAGTATAGAGTATACCAGTTCACTATAAAAGAGCAATGCATTAGTATACAGATAAGCTCAATATAGAAAAATACAAACACATTTTTCATGGTCTTCTAGGATATATTGTAGTATAAATTATTACAATGTATTTAAGGGTGTGTTCTTTCCCCCCTCGGGCAGTAGTTGTGTCAATATTGCTCCTGTTTTTCCCTCTGCGGTCACTGATGTCCCAGTGCAGCAGATGTTTTTGGATTATCATTAGACATTTATTCACTAAACAATAAGGTGAAGGGATTCCCCCAGTTCACCCACAGGCATGTGTGCTCACTTGCATTAGGGGTTTAAATTACCCTCATTTGTGTCAATAATGTATATCATGTTTTAATGTTCAATTGCAGATTTTTCTATTTTTCTTTGTTGAACAAATCTGTATACTAACCACTTCAGTCCCGGAAGGATTTCCCCCTTTAGGACCAGAGCACTTTTTGCGATTCGGTACTGCGCCGCTTTAACTGACAATTGCACGGTTGTGCGATGTTGTACCCACACAAAATTGACGTACTTTTTTCCCCACAAATAGAGCTGTCAGTTGGTGGTATTTGATCACCGCTGCGTCATTTCTGATCACCGCTATAAACAAAAATTCAACGTCAATTTTGCAAAAAAACGAATATTTCTTGCTTTTTGCTAAAATATATATAAAAATAAATAAATAAATGTATTCATCGGTTTTGGCCGATTTATATTCTTCCTCATATTTTTGGTTAAAAAATGCAATTGGCGTATATTGATTGGTTTGCGCAAAAGTTCCTGCTTTTACGAACGCTGAGAATTAATTTATGGGGTTTTTATTTATTTTTTATTTTTTACTAGTAATGGTAGCAATCTGCGATTTTTAGTGGGACTGCAACATTGCAGCGGACATGTTGGACAATTTTGACACTTTTTTGGAACCATTGGCATTTATACAGTGATCAGTGCTATGAAAATACACTGATTACTGTGTAAATGTCACTGGCAGGGAAGGGGTTAACAGTAGGGGGTGCTCTAGGGGTTAACTGTGTTCCCTGGGATGTGTTACTAACTGTGTGGGGGCTGGGTTGAGTGGGGGAGGAGAGTGATTGCGGCTCCCATAGACAGGGAGCCTACGGTCACAGTCCTTCCCCCTGTCAGAAAGGAGATCCGTGTGTTTACATACACGGACCTCCTTTCTGTCACTGCGGGAGAGTGATCACTGGTAACCGGCGGACATCAAGTTCTCGCTACCTGCTCCCTGGCTCCCCCGTAACACAGGTGATGGCGGTTTGCGATATCGAGCCAAGTTGCCGCCGTCAATCCATGGTGGGCGGTCGGCAACTGGTTAATATATTGCTCTTTTATAGTGAACTGTTATGCAAAACTCTAGCAAAATCTCCTGAAGAAGCCATAGTCTGGCGAAACTTGTAGATATGTATACATTGCAGCAGTACTTGTTGAATCAATCCCTTTTTAATGTTTTTATCTGACAAATTATTTTAATGATTATAATAAAAATGTATTTGTATACTATATCTTGTGTGTGGCACCTTTAAAATCCCATATCTACCTTCCTAGTCATCCATCACATATAGATAATAGAGATAGGTCCTGGAGGTGGCTAATTGGACCTAACTCATAGTGTGCATATAACGCAGAAGCAGTAGAGGATCTGCAATAAAGTTTGCAGAAATTCTTGAAGTGCACTGAGATGACTTTTCTCGAGTCACTTTAATTGCCATTATTACAGCTCTTGAATAAGACCACTTAGGCAGATTGAAGCAAACGCACAGTGTTTTACAAGGCTCAGATCACACTTTTATCCAGAACAAATGAAGGTAACATGAAACAGAATAGCATAGTTAGGCTTTTCCCCGGAGGTGAGCTCTGTGTGCACCCATTGAAGTCTGTTCCTCGAAAAGGCTGAATGTAACGCTCAACATCGGATCCCCTGCTTTGCCGTGACCCGCTACACTTCTATCGCTACTCATGGAGACCGAAGATTCAAAAACACCATGTTATCACTTCAATAGACTCTAATGTCTGACATATTTCAGGCTCCATTTACATTTCACAGGCCTCCCTTGCCTGTCTCATGCTTTGAAAAGTCCTCTCATATTTTATCTACATTTCAGAATGGGAAGGTTGCATGATTTAGAATGGTCAATGAGTACGGCAGGAAAGAAGGAAGAGAAGCTGAGGAAACCTTGAGTTTCAGATTATAAGGAGGCTTGGATTACGAGACATTATTATGAGAAAAAGTACTACTGTATATACTTTTCCCCATAGGGGACAGAATGGAAGGTTACCAGATTTTCAAAATGAAATCCATTGCAACAACATCTGCTGTGAATGGGTCCTTTTAATCATTTGCATTTTTTAAAATAAAATATTTGTTTTCATTTCATTTTTTATTGCGCCTCGGTTCTTGCCTCTTTGCAGCTACATTCTATCTACATGCAGGGCTGCTGTTAGAAGTCACGGGGTCCCATACAGCCTATCTGACAGGCCCCCCCCCCCCACACACTCCGAAAATATCAAATTATATTTTCGTTAAAATGCCATGGCTGAGATGCTATGCTTCTCAGCCATGGCAAAAATGATACCCTTATCGATAAACAGGGCTTTTGTTCTCAGAAAATAGGTGCAGGAACTCAACCATGATACCTCAAATACCCCCCCCCCCCCCACACACACACACTCCCTCCAACCCACATATAATAGTGGGCGTGATCAAATTTCACTATGCATATGAAATATATATGCATATAGTGCATTATGTACTGAGTGCAGAGTTGGGGGGGAGGGGTTACATACAGAGTGCAACGTTCAGGGGTGCATTATGTACATAGTGCACATTTCAGCCTTACCTCTGCCTTGCCACAGCTGCTTATCCATGCATCCCCTATCCACACAAGAAAAATACAAAAAAAGAGAGGGGCGCACCGACCTTGTGCAATACCATAAAACCATTTATTAAAGTTTAAAATCCAGCATAAAATATACTCACAAGTGGAGCAATGTCAAAGGCATGTAAGTCATAGACAGTGACTTCAGTCTATCTCCACCACAGCTAGGGAGGATCCAGACGGCATCCTACGCAAGGCTAACGCGTTTCCAGGGCTAACCCTCTTCCTCAGAGCCTAGCGATCAAATGAGCTGTCCCTCTTAAATACCCAAATGAGCTGTCGCCCTGGAAACGCGTTAGCCTTGCGTAGGATGCCGTCTGAATCCTCCCTAGCTGTGGTGGAGATAGACTGAAGTCACTGTCTATGACTTACATGCCTTTGACATTGCTCCACTTGTGAGTATATTTTATGCTGGATTTTAAACTTTAATAAATGGTTTTATGGTATTGCACAAGGTCGGTGCGCCCCTCTCTTTTTTTGTACTTTTCTCTAGTTTATTTGGATTTCCATGGTCCTGAGGAGGGCAGCAAGACCGTCTAGTGCATAGAGAGTGGAACTTTTACAAAGGATTGCATCTCTGGTCAGGCCACCACTATTGGTTGATACATCCAAGCGCAGGAGTTGTGTGGTGTGTTTTTTCCCCTATCCACACCTCATTTTCACCCCTCTTCAGCTCTGACCTTTGCATGGAACCCCCCCCCCCTTATAAGCTCCATCATCTTCCACATGTCTTACTTTTAGGCCTCATA
>BLSH010489184.1:1693368-1707192 GCA_018402905.1 Glandirana rugosa
ATACAATGTGCGTGTAAATTCCACATTATATTTTGTACCAACGTTAGTGGTTAGGGGGTGAGAGTTTAGCGGGGGGTGAATGGACTTAGTGTCCCACAAGGAGGTACGTTGTAGGATAACACACTCAAATCGTACTGACACTAACTGAAACGAGTGTGTCGGGGTAGTAGGTAAGAAGTTCAGGGTACATGGTGCCGCCGTCTCCCGAAGTGTCTTGTGCGACCGTGTTCACGTCACTGTAGTCTTGTGAAGATGAGGTAACAAATAAAGGAGGTCACGGTATTGTCTTCCACTGCATTAGGAAAATAAAATCTTTTAATTTTTGCATTGATGCTGGCAAGGCATTGCAACCGGGATCAGCGCATCCCAGTTGAAGGGCTCCTGCATTGCTCACATCCCGGCCCCAGGCCTGTATGGAGGTGAGGACCTTCTGTTATGGCACTGGAGGAAATAAACAATGGAGTAGAAGTGTTCTGATGTCACTGCACTTGTGCCAGCGTGTTCTGTGAAGCCCTCTGCCGCCGTGGTACATGGGACTTGAAGAATGGATGATGGGGCTGTGTGAGCAAAGTCAATCACAGTCATGCTAAACTCACACAATAGGATGTTGCATGGAGGAACACCCTGTGATTCAGGTAAGTGGGGGGCGATTTGAGAGTGGGGGATTGGTGATTGCAACCATGTTTTATATTACACCTTAAATGTGCGTGTAACATAAAACATGATCCCAAAGGGGGAATTTGCTCTTAGATTTCGTGTACACTTGCGGCTGGTGGGGGGCAGTAAAAACAGGCAGTTGATTTGTGTTTTTAGTGCCCCCTGACCACCCCCCCCCCCTAACCTAAAGTGCAAACCAGAGGGGGTGGTACACATGGTTGCAATGATCTCTTTCTAGCAATGAATACCACCATCTAACACGACCAATTCAAGTGAATGAGGTCATGCCACAAGCACTCGGTAACTGTGCATAATGCACACGGTGGCAGCATGGTGCTACAGCCTTTCACCCTGTATGATCCCTGAATAAAGGTGGCACCGCTCCTCTGGAGAAAAAGGCAGATGCTTACACATGATTTAAAGGGGTTGATTTACTAAAGCTTGAAAGTGCAAAATTTGGTGCAGCTCCACACAGAAACCAATCAGCTTCCAGGTTTTATTATCAAAGCTTGGATTGAACAAGCTGAGGTTAGAAGCTGATTGGCTAGCATGCACAGCTGCAATGGTTTTTGCACTCTCCAGCTTTAGTAAATCGACCCCAAAGTGGAGCCTGAATTCACTATATCTGGTCTCCCGCACTACACAGGAAATGCAATTATTTTAGTAAATATAAACTGCTAAACACCTTTTCTCATCAGCAGTATATAGCAGTCTTGTGACTTCTATCAGTGTCTGGTTAAAGTTTAAAGGATACGTTTTCATTCTCCTCTGACTGTCCTATGAGGCTGCAGGACCCCTGACCCTTTGTCTGGACAGTGCTGACTGGCCCTGTGCTAAACCCAAGAAAAAGAAAAAACTCTGTAGCAATACACACCAAACTGAGCATGTGCAGAGTGACTCCGAAGCCTCTGTCTTATCTGGAGATGGTTAGGGGACAGTGAAAGGATATTCAATTTATAAACCACTTCACTATAAGGTACTTAGAACGCTTCTCTACCAGACCAATTTTCAGTTATCGATGCTGTTGCACTTTGAATGACAATTGCGTGGTTGTGCGACGCTGTACCCAACATTTTTTTTTTATCATTTTGTTCCCACAAATAGATCTTTCTTTTGGTGGTATTTGATCACCCCTGCATTTTTTTTTATTTTTTTGCGCTACAAATAAAAAAAGACCAAACATTTTGAAAAAAAAAAAGTTTTCTCTTTTTCTGTCACAAAACTTTGTAAATAAGTACATTTTCTCCATCACTGATGGGCACTGATGAGGCTACACTGACGGGCACTGATGAGGCAGTACTGATTGGCACTGATGAGGTGGCACTGACGGGTACTGTTGATGAGGCACTTATATGCAGCAATGATGAGCACTGATAGGCAGCACTGATGGGCACTGATAAGAGGCACTGACAGGCGGCACTGATAGGTGGCACTGGGCACTGATAGGTGGCACTGGTAGATGGCACTGCTAGGCACTGATAGGTGGCACTGGGGGGCACTGGTGGGTGGCAATGACAGATGCACTAATAGGCGCCCATTCCCTGGTGGTCTAGTGTGGCATCTGAAGTTGGCACTGAGTGCCATCCATGTTCAGCACGCGCCGCCATGTTATCCTGAGGACGTCATATGACGCCCAGTCAGGATAACTGAACCGCTTCCGGGCCATCATTCTGAATACAGCAGTAGGGAAGTGGTTAAAAGAGAAGTATGGGAATCAAGATTGTCCCAGATTCATACTTACCTAGGTGGATGCAGCATCGGTCTGATGCACTGAGAACCGAGCGATCGAACACCGCCAGCAACTCAGTTCTGACAGCTCCCCGAGCAGAGAGCTGCTGACGGTCAGTCACAGTTCTCTGCTCTGCCCCCTCCTCGCTTACTGAAGCGTGGGGCAGTGGAGGGGGCAGAGCTCTTTGCTGAAAACGGGTCACAGGAGGGCAGAATTGCCCTCCTGTGATCCATAAGAGAAGTGCAGCCAAACAAACTTTGGCTATACTTCTCCTTCAACCCCTTCGCACCCAGGAGGGCGTCCGTGTAGGAGCTGCCTGCGAACCCCCTGCGGGGCGCGTGTGGCGTGCTCTGAGATCAGTAAGTCAATGAGACTAGGCTGGTCATAGATCAGAGTAAGGGGCCAATTCCAACCCCTTACCACATGATTAGCTGTCAGCCAATGACAGATGATCATGTGATGTAAACAGAGCTGGTAATCACGGGCTTCTGTCAGAGGGACATCGGTTCTGAACACGGAGAGACACCACCGCCTCATATGTGCCCACCAATGACACCTGCCAATGCCCACCAGTGCCACCTACCATTGAAATTCAGTGCTGCCTACCAGTGCCCACCAGTTCCACCTATCAATGCCCACCAGTGCCACCTATCAGTGCCAATCAGTGCTGCCAGTCAGTGCCTCATCATCAGTGCTGCCTATCAGTGCCCATCAGTGCCACCTATCAGTGCCCATGAGTGTTACCTATCAGTGCCACCTATTAGTGCCCTTCAGTGCCATCTATCAGTGCCCTTCAGTGTCACCTATCTATGCCCTTCTGTGCCACCCATCAGTGCCAACTATCAATGTCACCTATCAGTGCCCATCAATAACGCCATAATGTCACCTCTCAGTGCAGCCTATCAGTACTCATCAGTATAGCCTATCAGTGCCCATCAGTGCAGCCTATCAGTGCCCATCAGTACAGCCTATCAGTGCTCATCAGGACAACCTATCGGTGCCTATCAGTGCCCATCTGTGCAGCATCATCAGTGCACATCAATGAAGGAGAAAAATTACCTGTTTGCAAAACTTTATAACAAACTATGAAAACAGTTTTTCCCCTCCAAATTTTTGGTCTTTTTTTGTTTGTTTTACAAAGAATAAAAATCCCAGTAGTAATTAAATATAATTAAAATACAGCTCTATTTGTGTGAAAAAAAATGATAAAAATGTCATATGGGTACAGTGTAGCATGACCGCGCAATTGACATTCAAAGTGTGAGAGCGCTGAAAATTGGCCTGGGTAGGAAGGGGGTTTAAGTGCCCAGTAAACAAGTGGTTAAGTTATAAGAAGAGCAGTAAGTACAAAATAGAGCCTGTGGGACACACCCTGGCTCAAGTACAAACAACAAACGTGACAAACGAACGAGTTCACCCATAGAGTGGTAAACGTACTCAGAGGCCACAAAGTGCAGTGATAGAAGTATACCATAGGAATACAATTATCCATCACCATAGCATACACAGAGCACACTATACAGTATCTCACAAAAGTGAGTACACCCCTCACATTTTTGTAAATATTTTATTCTATCTTTTCATGTGACAACACTGAAGAAATGACACTTTGCTACAATGTAAAGTAGTGAGTGTACAGCTTGTATAACAGTGTAAATGTGCTGTCCCCTCAAAATAACTCAACACACAACCATTAATGTCTAAACCGCTGGCAACAAAAGTGAGTATACCCCTAAGTGAAAATGTCCAAATTGGGCCAAATTATCCATTTTCCCTCCATGGTTTCATGTGACTCTTTAGTGTTACAAGCTCTCAGGTGTGAATGAGGAGCAGGTGTGTTAAATTTGGTGTTATCACTCTCACTCTCTCATACTGGTCACTGGAAGTTCAACATGGCACCTTATGGCAAAAACTTTCTGAGGATCTGAAAAAAAGAATTGTTGCTCTACATAAAGATGGCTTAGGCTATAAGACCCTGAAACTGAGCTGCAGCATGATGGCCAAGACCATACAGTGATTTAACAGGACAGGTTCCACTCAGAACAGGCCTCGCCATGGTTGACCAAAGAAGTTGAGTGCACATGCTCAGCGTCATATCCATAGGTTCTCTTTGGGAAATAGACGTATGAGTTCTGTCAGCATTGCTGCAGAGGTTGAAGGGGTGGGGGGGTCAGCCTGTCAGTGCTCAGACCATACGCCGCACACTACATCAAATTGGTCTGCATGGCTGTCAACCTAGAAGGAAGCCTCTTCTAAACATGATGCACAAGAAAGCCTGCAAACAGGTTTCTGAAGACAAGCAGACTGATGACATGGATTACTGGAACCATGTCCTGTGGTCTGATGAGACTAAGATAAACTTATTTGGTTCAGATGGTGTCAAGCGTGGTGAGGAGTACAAAGACAAGTGTGTCTTGCCTACAGTCAAGCATGGTGGTGGGAGTGTCATGATCTGGGGCTGCATGAGTGCTGCCAGCACTGGGGAGCTAAAGTTCATTAAGGGAACCATGAATGCCAACATGTACTGTGACATACTGAAGCAGAGCATGATCCCCTCCCTTCAGAGACTGGGGCACAGGGCAGTATTCCAACATGATAATGACCCCAAACACACCTCCAAGATGACCACTACCTTGCTAAAGAAGCTGAGGGTAAAGGTGATGGACTGGCCAAGCATGTCTCCAGACCTAAACCCTATTGAGCATCTGTGGGGCATCCTCAAAAGGAAGGTGGAGGAGCGCAAGGTCTCTAACATCCACCAGCTCCATGATGTCGTCATGGAGGAGTGGAAGAGGACTCCAGTGGCAACCTGTGAAGCTCTGGTGAACTCCATGCCCAAGGGGGTTAAGGCAGGAAAATAATGGTGGTCACACAAATTATTGACACTTTGTGCCCAATTTGGACATTTTCACTTAGGGGTGTGCTCACTTTTGTTGCCAGCGGTGTAGACATTAATAGCTGTGTGTTGAGTTATTTTGAGGGGACAGCAAATTTACACTGTTATACAAGCTGTACACTCACTACTTTACATTGTAGCAAAGTGTCATTTCTTCAGTGTTGTCACATGAAAAGATAGAATAAAATATTTACAAAAATGTGAGGGGTGTACTCACTTTTGTAAGATACTGTGTATTGTTGAAGGTTTTGTAAAAGGCAATATGCTGGCAATGGGGAGGCTAGAGCCCTCAACATAACAAAATAGTTAGAAAAGCAATCTCAGTAAAAGGGAGGTAAATGCTCTCCAAAAGTAGCTACTAAGTGGCAATAGTGGTCAATTCTCAATACAGACAGTGTTTGCTCGATCTGGTGTGGCGCATTTGCAACGGGAGTAGTGCCAGATGAACATCATGAGGAATAGCCAGGTAAACCAGAGAGATAATCGCTGCTCCAGGTGGAATGGCTCACACACTGGTTGGAAGCTCTGGAGTGCCTACTGCGAGTCGCCCCGTGTAAATCCACCAATAGAAGAAAGAAGCGGCACATCCAGATAATTTCCAGTGCAAATATTGGTGAGAATTCACCCAGAATACCTTCCTGGAACAATATATATTAAAAGTTACATTTTATTGAAAGCAGGTTAAAATAATACACAAGGCCATATCACCATTGTAGAAGACAAGTTAAAATAAGACAACATTGTCTAACAGGTCACGCGTGGCCCATACACACTCCACAGTCATCCACACAATCACCCGTGGTGCACCGACCTAGGTAGAGTAACTGTCTGAGGTCAATGTCCTATGTTGAGCTCCTCAACGTACGGACATAACTATTAAGGTGCCAGGGTATCAAATAGGCCGGGGCAGAGCCAGTTCCCAACCACCGTGGTAGGGAAAGGGTGAATCCCCGTGTGGTCAAGACAACTGGCTGGAGAGGGAGCAGAGGTCTAAATGTAAATGGTAGTCCCACAGTGGAATTGTAAACACTTTCCCCAGGTGCTAAATCATGGCTTCATCTCATGAGGAGTGCATGACATCTGCCGGTATTCCGATAGGTAATGAATAGTATACAAGGTCCACGGTGGACGCACTTGCAGAGAGTCCCAAAGCAACAAGGATGAGGCTAGATAGCCTATATGTGTGTCATCCAAAAGCCTGTATGCTGCACATAGAAATTCAGTA
Organism: Glandirana rugosa; assembly: GCA_018402905.1. NCBI lineage: Eukaryota > Metazoa > Chordata > Amphibia > Anura > Ranidae > Glandirana > Glandirana rugosa. The sequence goes on from BLSH010489184.1 coordinate 1,699,876, forward strand.
GCCCTTGTCTCAGTATATCACATCAAGGCTGTGCAGATAGCTGGATAGGCAGGAAAGGGCTATATGTGGGTGGTAGTTTCACCACAACATGTGTCAGTCCGCTACCTATGATGCTGTAAGCTGACCCAAATCACCAGGGAGAGCACACCAATAAAATATAACAACCACCGCAAGGATTCTGTCCCTGAGTAGCGGTGAAAAGAATAAGACTAAGGCAGTGTCACTGGATAATACTGTGCTTAACATGTGATGCAACGCCTATCCCACTCGTTACCATGTCAGAACATAGTCTGTGCTAATAAGTCCTGAGAGACTGTGGCACTATAGAGCAGTAAAGCCACAATGGCCATGTCTCACCAGCTTCCAGGGACTGGAGGGGTGATATCCATCAGCAATAGGGTGCCGGATTCCACTGCCAAATGTCCACAAACGGTGTGCTGCCGTCTGGCTGATGAATCCACAGGAGGCTTTCAGCAAAAAGTTCCAGCTGTCTCCCGACCATCCCACGGGTGGGGGGAGGTGCCAGGCACACGTCCGGCTTGTAGTGATGCTACACTGACGCGTTTCGAGCTCTGAGGAAGTCCGTGATTGGCAGACGAAATGCTGTGGATTCATTGGCCAGACAGCAGCACACCGTTTGTGGACATTTGGCAGTGGAATCTGGCACCCTATTGCTGATGGATACCGCCCCTCCAGTCCCTGGAAGCTGGTGAGACACGGCCATTGCGTATTATCCAGTGACACTGCCTTAGTCTTATTCTTTTCACCACTACTCAGGGACAGAATCCTTGCGGTGGTTGTTATATTTTATTGGTGTGCTCTCCCTGGTGATTTGGGTCAGCTTACAACATCATAGGGAGCGGACTGACAAATGTTGTGGTGAAACTACCACCCACATATAGCCCTTTCCTGCCTATCCAGCTATCTGCACAGCCTTAAGTGGATAAGTCATGATTTAGCACCTGGGAGAAGTGTTTACAATTCCACTGTGGGACTACCATTTACATTTAGACTTGGGAACTGGCTCTGCCACGGCCTATTTGATACCCTGGCACCTTAATAGTTATGTCCGTATGTTGAGGAGCTCAACATAGGACATTGACCCCAGACAGTTACTCTACCTACAGTGGGTACGGAAAGTATTCAGACCCCCTTAAATTTTTCACTCTTTGTTATATTGCAGCCATTTGCTAAAATAATTTAAGTTCATTTTCCCCCTCATTAATGTACACACAGCACCCCATATTGACAGAAAAACACAGAATTGTTGACATTTTTGCAGGTTTATTAAATAAGAAAAGCTGAAATATCACATGGTCCTCAGTATTCAGACCCTTTGCTCAGTATTTAGTAGAAGCACCCTTTTGATGTAATACAGCCATGAGTCTTTTTGGGAAAGATGCAACAAGTTTTTCACACCTGGATTTGGGGATCCTCTGCCATTCCTCCTTGCAGATCCTCTCCAGTCCTGTCAGGTTGGATGGTGAACGTTGGTGGACAGCCATTTTTAGGTCTCTCTAGAGATGCTCAATTGGGTTTAAGTCAGGGCTCTGGCTGGGCCATTCAAGAACAGTCACGGAGTTGTTGTGAAGTCACTCCTTCGTTATTTTAGCTGTGTGCTTAGGGTCATTGTCTTGTTGGAAGGTAAACCTTCGGCCCAGTCTGAGGTCCTGAGCACTCTGGAGAAGGTTTTCGTTCAGGGTATCCCTGTACTTGGCCGCATTCATCTTTTCCCATGCTTCACTGTTGGGACTGTATTGGACAGGTGATGAGCAGTGCCTGGTTTTCTCCACACATACCGCTTAGAATTAAGGCCAAAAAGTTCTATCTTGGTCTCATCAGGCCAGAGAATCTTATTTCTCACCATCTTAGAGTCCTTCAGGTGTTTTTTTAGCAAACTCCATGCAGGCTTTCATGTGTCTTGCACTGAGGAGAGGCTTCCGTCGGGCCACTCTGCCATAAAGCCCCGATTGGTGGAGGGCTGCAGTGATGGTTGACTTTCTACAACTTTCTCCCATCTCCCGACTGCATCTCTGGAGCACAGCCACAGTGATCTTTGGGTTCTTCTTTACCTCTCTCACCAAGGCTCTTCTCCCCCGATAGCTCAGTTTGGCCGGATGGCCAGCTCTAGGAAGGGTTCTGGTCGTCCCAAACTTCTTCCATTTAAGGATTATGGAGGCCACTGTGCTCTTAGGAAAGTTAAGTGCAGCTGAAATTTTTTGTAACTTTGGCCAGATCTGTGCCTTGCCACAATCCTGTCTCTGAGCTCTTCAGGCAGTTCCTTTGACCTCATGATTCTCATTTGCTCTGACATGCACTGTGAGCTGTAAGCTCTTATATAGACAGGTGTGTGGCTTTCCTAATCAAGTCCAATCAGTATAATCAAACACAGCTGGACTCAAATGAAGGTGTAGAACCATCTCAAGGGTGGTCAGAAGAAATGGACAGCACCTGAGTTAAATATATGAGTGTCACAGCAAAGGGTCTGAATACTTAGGACCATGTGATATTTCAGGTTTTTTTTTTTTAATAAATCTGCAAAAATGTCAACAATTCTGTGTTTTTCTGTGAATATGGGGTGCTGTGTGTACATTAATGAGGGGAAAAAATGAACTTAAATGATTTTAGCAAATGGCTGCAATATAACAGAGTGAAAAATTTAAGGGGGCCTGAATACTTTCCGTACCCACTGTAGGTCGGTGCACCACCGGAGATTGTGTGGATGACTGTGGAGTGTGTATGGGCCATGCGTGACCTGTTAGACAATGTTGTCTTATTTTAACTTGTCTTCTACAATGGTGATATGGTCTTGTGTATTATTTTAACCTGCCTTGAATAAAATTTAACTTTTAATACATATTGTTCCTGGAAGGTATTCTGGGTGAGTTCTCTCCAAATTTTTGCATAGGCTTTGTTAACCTCGGGAACAACCCTTATATTTGGAGCCCTTCGTGTGTCAGAATATGGCCCGTGGTTTCCTGGGCCGTCTGACAGAATATATATATAGCTAATCTCATATTTGAGTAAATCTTTATACACACATATTTTCGCCACGGGTGCTTTTGTATTAAAATTAATTTGCAGATAATTTCCAGGCTTTATTCGGGTCAAGGCCACCACAAATACCAGCAAGCGGTCCGTAGACGCGTGTCACACACCAGTCGTGTGCTTGATCATTAAGATTAAGCACACAACTGGTGTGTGAAACATGTCTACGGACTGCTTGCTGGTATTTGTGGTGCCCTTGACCCGAATGAGGCATATCCGGTCATTGCACTTGCAGATCCACATCATTGGTTGATTTATCATCATGATTGATGTGGATCTACAGCTTTGGATGTTGGATTTACATTGGGGGATGTTGTTTATTTTTTTTTAATAAAGGACATATCACATTGTGATTATTTTTAATTACTATTTTTTTATGTATGTTAATGACTCAAGCAATTCAGGAAAGCGGGGGACAGTGAGCATGCAGCCAAAAGCCATCAACATCAGGGTAGTACTTTGCAAGAGTGGTAACAAAACTTCACCCCCTTGTGGAAGACAAGGGCCTCACCCCACATCCTATCTCCCAAAGGGGTTGTGGGGGTCTACAGGGGGAACTATCTGTGTTTCAATTTACAGATTTGCATAACAGATTTACAAATAACAATTTTGTCAACAAGTTGAGCCATAGGTTGTCAGAAATAATTGCAGATCACTTCATGTAAAGAGTAGGGTTTGTTCTCATCATTATAGAGGAGTCGTATAAAGGACAAGTTATAGTTCTTTCCAATACATATGACACTTGCATGTTAACCATCTATCGTTAATGTTTTAGAGACATACAAACTTATAGCAACTTTATAGCGTAGTAATTGTCACATGTCCTTTCTAGGCATTAATTATATACCATCTAACTAAAACATTTGTTCTGTTCTGTTCATCTCTTATGCAACAGCAATCTGCATTGACGAGGCTCGGAGAGCGCTCCCCCCACCGAGGCACGCCCAAATCCCCCTAAAAAGTGGGGGGAGGGCATTATGACCTCACAAGCACGGGGCCGTCCCCGCCGAGTCCCGTTTCATCAAAGCTCAAAAAAAAAAGCTAAGGAAAAATCCTGTATTAAAGAGTAAGAGAGATCAGAGAGGTGAGAGAAGGAAAGAAGAAAGGAAGGGGGGAGAAAGATAGGGGTAAGGAGATAGGGAAGGGGCTCCACCCTCCGGCCTACTATAATCTGGAAATCAGTCAATCAGGAATTGTTCGTGGATCATTGCTCAAATAACGGATCCAGGGCTCCCACGCCTTTTCAAATATCTTGACTTTATCCTGTAATATTGCTGATAACCGTTCGTTAAGCATAAGCCATGATAGTTTGCTTTTCAATCGATCAAATGGTATGGTTGCCCGTTTCCAATTCCTGACTATCGTGATTTTAGCCGATACAAATATAAAGTTTAGTAGTCGTCTCTGGGTCCCAGAAGCCTGCTCCACCTTTCCACCCAGCAGAGAACTTAGGTAGATTGATTTGGGTAAGTGTAAAAGTAAAATTATAAACCCTTATCCAAAACCGTTGTACCTTGGGGCACTGCCACCAAATGTGGTAACTCGTACCTTCCCGTCCACAGCCTCGAAAGCATCTCGAAGAGGTTCCCGGGACAAAGGCAGCCACTCTGGCAGGCACCAGGTACCACCTCATCAAGACCTTGTAGTTTGCTTCGACTATAGAAGTATTAATGAGCGACTTAGAGGCCTCCTCTGCTATCGAATGCCATTCATCAAGCTCTATCGTCATCTGGGTGTCCTGTTCCCAGCTAGCCATATACAGTGCCTTGCGAAAGTATTTGGCCCCCTTGAACGCTGCGACCTTTTGCCACATTTCAGGCTTCAAACATAAAGATATAAAACTGTAATTTTTTCAATCTCTGCAGTTCATCCAGGGTGATCATGGGCCTCTTGGCTGCATCTCTGATCAGTCTTCTCCTTGTATGAGCTGAAAGTTTAGAGGGACGGCCAGGTCTTGGTAGATTTGCAGTGGTCTGATACTCCTTCCATTTCAATATTATCGCTTGCACAGTGCTCCTTGGGATGTTTAAAGCTTGGGAAATCTTTTTGTATCCAAATCCGGCTTTAAACTTCTCCACAACAGTATCTCGGACCTGCCTGGTGTGTTCCTTGTTTTTCATGATGCTCTCTGCACTTTAAACGGACCTCTGAGACTATCACAGTGCAGGTGCATTTATATGGAGACTTGATTACACACAGGTGGATTCTATTTATCATCATTAGTCATTGAGGTCAACATTGGATCATTCAGAGATCCTCACTGAACTTTTGGAGAGAGTTTGCTGCACTGAAAGTAAAGGGACTGAATAATTTTGCACGCCCAATTTTTCAGTTTTTTATTTGTTAAAAAAGTTTGAAATATCCAATAAATTTCGTTCCACTTCATGATTGTGTCCCACTTGTTGTTGATTTTTCACAAAAAATTACAGTTTTATATCTTTATGTTTGAAGCCTGAAATGTGGCAAAGGGTCGCAAAGTTCAAGGGGGCCGAATATTTTCGCAAGGCACTGTAGTTCAGATTAACCTGGGAATAAGTTAGCATAGTGTATATTTCAAATATATGACCACGGATTCTATTGTACCTTTTGCATAAGTGTTCCATAGGCGACATGGTGGTAATATCCTGGTTACGATGTAAAGTAGACAGATAATGATATATTTGGGTATATCTAAAACATTCAGATTCTGGCATTTCATGTTTCTCTACCATCATCCGTTTTGTCAGTGGTCCTTTCTGGTCACAAAGATCCATGTGGCGTGCCATCTGTAAATGTTGACCCATCAACACAGTGGCCAGTTAAAGAACTGGGAGTCTGACCACCAACTCAATCACTGGTGGTCAGTGGTCTAGTAAAAACTCCCCTAAATTATTATTGGTCAGCTGCCTTTTACAAAATACTTTTCTAAATCATTGGTGGTCATTCAATCTACAAGAATGAGTGCTCAGCGAATATATACCTGTGCTTGGTACCTCTGGGACTTTGCACATAGTGTTAAGCAGGAGATCACTCCATCTGACAGTAAGTGCATAGTTTGAATGGCCAAACCAGCTCAGGTGCCTTAGGACTCAGGAAGTCTTTGTGATGAAACATGTGAGGTATGGTCATACAAGATACGTCATTACATCAGGTTACTTTGGTTGAAGAATTGAGATGGCTTGGGCAATTGTATGCCTGAAGAGAGCTTGTTTCAGGCAGCGCAGGCCATGCTGTATTTCAAAATTTTGCTGCAGAACTTCATACATTACACTTGGTGCTTTGTCCACATTCTCAATGTGAGTTTACTGTTGTTAACCTCTGGTTTTAACAAACATCATTCTACGGCATTGTCTCTATTGCTTGTTTTTGAACCATGCATGGTGGAAATTCCAGTGATGGAGATTAATTCCTCAATGTGCTGATCTGATTTTGGGAACACCGTAATTAAATATAGTGCTTTTGACCTTCTTTAATTAAGGGTCCAACAGCTCTGGTGAGTTTTGTTTATCATTAAAACTCAGCTTCAGGATATCAGTGTGCCCCCACCACCACCCTTCCCTCTAACCCCCCTCTAAGTAACTGCTGGTATGAAAAAACAAATATTCAAAAGCTTTTTTTTACTTACCTGAAACCAGGGCCATGGGACACTGCCAACCTGATCCTCATCCCTTTTTCTGTTTATTTGCTGGGGTCCATCTTCAGGGGTCCACATTACTGCGTCCTATTGGTGGGGGAAACAGTTCTGGCTGCCAGGTGCTCTCTCATATGTAGATAGATTAAGAAGGTGGCGGCTCTCCAAAGTGGATTAAAACAAAACTTCTTTATTCAGTACATCCAGATAAAATGACAAGAAACACTCACAGTTTCAGGGCAGCCAGTAAACACACATATCAGTTCTTATTCATTACTGATAGAGTTGAGCGGACACCTGGATGTTCGGGTTCGGCCGAACTTTGCAGAAACGTTCGGGTTCGGTACCGAACGTTACCCAAACTTGACCCCGAACCCCATTGAAGTCAATGGGGACCCGAACTTTTCGGCACAAAAATGGCTGTAAAAAAGTCCTGGAAAGTGCTAGAGGGCTGCAAAAGGAAGAAAAATGGGAGATGTTATTAGATCTGCAATCTGTCCCTCAAAGCAGTAGTAATCTCTACCTAGTCCAGTATCAGATCATTCTGTAATCAGATCGTTCTGTAATGCAGGATGAGAGATCGTTCTGTAATCAGATCGTTCTGTAATGCAGGATGAGAGATCGTTCTGTAATCAGATCGTTCTGTAATGCAGGATGAG
>BLSH010489184.1:1715234-1729379 GCA_018402905.1 Glandirana rugosa
CCTGGGAGTCCAGGAAAACGTAGGATCTAATGGGGGGGGGGGGGGTGGTCATCTAACGTAGGTATAAAAACCGTGGGTTTACGTTATAACAATGCCTCATGGGAAATGTAGTTCTACAACAGCTGGAGAGCCACAGGTTCCCTACCCCTGGGATAGGCAATTGCATGGCAAATGAGGTTTAATATTGAAAAATGTAAAATATTGCATTTGGGTGCCAAAAATATGGATGCAATCTACTGGTGGGGGGGGGGGGGGTAATCTAGGATGCAAAAGGACCTGAGGGTCCTAGTAGATGACAGGTTCAGCAATGGCATGCAATGCCAGGCAGCTGCAAGCAAAGCCAGCAGAATATTGGCATGCAATAAAAAGGGGATCAACTCCAGAGATGAAACGATTATTCTACCACTATACAAGACTCTGGTCAGGCCGCACCTGGAGTATGCTGTCCAATTCTGGGCACCAGTCCTCAGGAGGGGTGTGCTGGAACTGGAGAGGGTCTAGAGAAGGGCAACAAAGCAAATAAAGGGACTGGAGGATCTCCGCTATGGTGAAAGATTACAAGCACTGAACTTATTCTCTCTAGAGAAGAGACACTTGAGAGGGGATATGATTTCAATGTACAAATACTGTACTGATGACTGGGCTTTTGCAATTTGTTTCGTTCCGAACTTTGTTTTTACCGAATTTTGCAAAATTCGGCAATTTGGACGAATTCTGAATTTCCTAATTTTTCAGAATTTTCGTTTTTTCGATTTGAAAATTCGGAAATCCGCAGTAATTTGGCAATTGCGGTAATTCACGGTAATTCGGCAATTGCGGTAATTCGGAAATTTGCAGTAATTCACCAATTGCGGTAATTTGGAAATTCATGGTAATTGGGCAATTGTGGTAATTTGTAAATTCGTGGTAATTTGGAAATTGCGGTAATTGCGGTCATTCGGAAATTTGGGAATCGGAACAGCCGAAAATCCGAAATTCGAAAATTCGGAAATCCAAATATTTGAAAATAACAAAGAACATTTGAAATAATAGCTAACTAATAACTATTAAATTATAGGTATTGGAATTTCCTTGAAAATATGGTTGTCAGTGATAAATTTCATATTAATTATGTTACATATTACTTCATAAGTTCACCATCAGCCAAATTTTCAAGGAAATTCCAATACCTATAATTTAATAGGTATTTATTATTATTTCAAATGTTCTTTCTTATTTCCGAATTTCCGAAATTCGGAAATGAGAAAGAGCATTTGAAATCATAACTAACTAATAATTTATTAGTTAGTTATGATTTCAAATGTTCTTTCTTATTTAACTGTTATCACTATCAATTTAGATACACACATATGCTATTATTTAAATACACAAATATAAGTATGTTAATTAGTTAGGGTTTACATGTTCTTTAACCACTTGCCGACCGTGTAATGTATATACACGGCCGCAAGTGGGATCCATTATTCTGGGAGGGCGTACTATTACCTCCTCCCAGAATCGCGCTCCCGCGCGCCCCCTGGGGCGCACACCTGGGAGCATCCGTGACCGCCGGATCCGTGAGACCCGGTGCATCACGGATCACGGTAAATGGCCGCTTGGAGCGGCCGTTTATCACGTGTTCGCTCCGTCAAATGACGGAGCATCACATGTAAACAAGCTGGCGGAAGTGCCAGCTTTTCTCTCCCCTCTCCGCACCGATCGGTGCAGTGTGACAGGAGAGGGGAGAGAGAGGAGATGCAGTGGTGCTGTGGGCAGGATCTGAAGTGCCCACAGCACCGCTATGTGCCAGGCAGGGACCCCCATCCACCCATCCAGCTTCACCCATGCAGCCTCATCCATGCAGCCTCATCCATGCCCACCCATCTGTACCCACCCATCCGTGCCCACCCACCTGTCACCCATGCATCCGTACTCACCCATCTGTGCCCACCCATCCATCACCCATGCATCCATGCTCACCCATCCGTCACCCATGCATCCGTGCTCACCCATCCGTGTCCACCCATCCGTCACCCATACATCCGTGCTCACCCATCTGTGCTCACCCATCCGTGCTCACCCATCTGTCACCCATGCATCTGTGCTCACCCATCCATCACCCATGCATCCATGCTTACCCATCCGTCACCCATGCATCCATTCTCACCCATCCGTGTCCAGTCATCCATCTGTGCTCACCCATGCATGCATGCTCACCCATGTATCCATGCTCTGCCATCGATCTGTGCTCACCCATGCATCCGTGTTTACCCATCCAGCCATGCTCACCCATGCATCCATGCTCACCAATCCAGTCATGCTCACCCATGCAGCCTCATCCATGCTCACCAATCCAGCCGTGCTCACCCATCCAGCCTCATCCGTGTTCACCCATGCATCTATGCTCTGCCATCCATCCGTGCTCACCCATCTATCCGTGCTCACCCATCCATCCATGCTCAGCCATCCATCCCTACTTACCCATGCATGCGTGCTCACCAATGCATCCGTGCTCACCCATCCATCCGTGCTCAGTCATCCCCATCTACGGCTTATTCACCCCCATTCGTGCTCATTTATGCCTCATTCATGCTCATCCATACCACTACAGCACCCATCAGTGCCACTACAGCGCCCATCAGTGCCACCACAGTGCCTCACAATAATGTAATAGGTAGTCAAATTAGATTTGAAATGTATGCCCCTAGAATGCCTGATGGTGCACCCTGCATGTTGGGCCTCTGTATGTGGTCAGGCTGTGTAAAAGTGTCACACATGTGGTATCACCATACTTGGGACAAGTAGCAGAATATATTGTAGGGTGAAATTTTTGCTGGGTACATGCTGTGTGTTAGAAATGTTGTATAAATGGACAACCTTGTGTAAAAAAAAAATGCATTTTCATTTTCTTTCTACATTTTCCAAAACTTGTGGAAAAATGAACCATTCAAAAGACTCATTATGCCTCATAGAATATACATTGGGGTGTTAACTTTCCAAAATGGGGTAATTTTTTGGGCGTTTCCATTGCCCTGGTGCTCCAGGACCTTCAAAAGCGCAAGAGGTAGTCAGGAAATTATATGTGTAATTTATGCCCCTAGAACACCTGATGGTGCACCCTGCATGTTGGGCCTCTGTATGTGGCCAGGCTGAGTAAAAGTGTCACACATGTGGTATCACCATACTCGGGACGAGTAGCAGAATATATTTTAGGGCGAAATTTTTGCTGGGTACATGCTGTGTGTTAGAAATATTGTATAAATGGACAACCTTGTGTAAAAAAAATGCGTTTTCATTTTCTTTCCACATTTTCCAAAAACTTGTGGAAAAAATGAACCGTTCAAAAGACTCCTGAAGGTGAATGGTACTGCGCAGCCTATGAGAGTGTGCTTATATATACAAAATTCCCCTAGTGGTTATGGGGCGTACTACTACACAATTTCCTGTTCCCAATATACTTCCTATCTTATTCAATCAATATAAGATATACATAAATATATTCATCTATTTAAACGTAGATCTCATTTATAAAGTGCAGTGATCATACAATACTAATAGAAAATGCAAAAGCTGATAAAATATAATAGATTCAATATGCAAATATAAAAAAATATATAAAAAAATAAATATAAAAAATAAAAACACGTGAAAAAAAAAAAAAAGTCCTTTTTCAAATAAAGTGGTTAAAGTGACAATTCGTGACTTGTGCTCCAAATGTTCATTAAAAACGATTCGTGCTCCAAACAGGTGTAGAAAGCCTCTTTATGCAGGGGGGTAGTCAATTACCCCAAAAAGGATTCCTTTATTTAAGTGCTCCAACTGGGTAAGTGCTCACAGAACTCTCACCTTTTTGTGGGTCTCGCTCATCCGTCCGAGGTTCCTTTTCTCTCCAATCACAATCTTTCCGTACGATCGAACGATCCGACCGACCGGTCGTTGGTCTCCTTCAATATGACTCAAACTCCATATACCTCAAGCAATGTGAGCACCTACCCAGTGATTAAATACCACCAAAAGAAAGCTCTATTTGTGTGAAAAAAAAGACAAACATTTCATATGGGTACAGTGTAGTATGACTGAGTAATTGTCATTCAAAATGTGAGAGCACTAAAAGCTGAAAATTGGTCTGGCTAGTAAGGGGGTTTAAGTGCCCAGTGGTCAAGTGGTTAAAACACCACTCCACCAAACTAGGAGTACATATTTGAGCATAGTTTTATTCACAGGGTGGATTCTAAAGGCAATAGCCATTAGCTAACAGAGATGGGCCATCTGTGTTATTCGCAGTAGGCAGTAATATTAAAAATAAAAATGTGATAGTATAAAGAGAAAGGAGACCTAAAGAGGCAAATAAATAACTGCGCCTACTAGTATTGTGTTGAGTTTTGCATGAATTCCGTATGAATCGTGAAATGCATTTATTTTTTAACTTTGATGAATGCGTCCCTTTAATGACAGAAGCATGGCAAACAGCCTTAGACAAAAGTGGAATGTAGGGTGCAAGCCTTAAGGGCTTTTAGATCTGCTAACTTGTCAAACGGTGAAATCTTTTGGTCACACGTAGCACCATGCTCCATTATAAGGCAGTATTCAGTGCCTTGTCATAGCCATCACATTATTTACGGTACAAGTATCAGTGTAGTATGTGAAAATGGGAAATATGTCCTTTTTGAGCAGAAGGAAACACAGTGCTTAGCTTGTCTGGAACAATCAGCTGTATGGTATCATATACATATATTGTATATTGTATACTAAAACATTTATATCATTAATTTATTATGTACGGTATTTATATTATGGATGTTTTAATTATATATGAGACTAGTAGAACACTGGCAGCAGTTTTTATTTTTAACAGAAGGTATTTGCTTGGCTCATATTCATCACAGATTAAAAAAATAAGGGGTTTATACACCATTTTAGGAAATTGGGCAGAGCCATTCTGTGGCTGCCCCTCCCAAACAGAGAAAATACTTTAAGCAACTAAATAAGGAACACCTTAATTTTATATTCCTCAGTGAGCTGAGGGAAATCATCATGGATGAGTAGGGCAAGGTGGAGAAGGAGAACGCCATGTTTTGAATGTATTAAAGCTTTATCCCTTCAAGGAGGAAGAGGTTAAACCTAGAATCGACACCCCTGGTGGATGCAGCCGTGATGAGGCTGGTCAGACATGTGAGCCTTCCTCTGGAAGACACGGTCCCATTTAAAGACACCTTAGACAGGCGGATCGACTCTGACCTTAAGGGGGTTTACCTAACGGCAGGTATGGCCTGCAAACCAGCCCTAGCTTTAGCCACATTAGCCAAAGCCATGGAGATCTGGAGGGATAATGTGGATGAGACGCTCAGAAACGTCTCAGAAGAATTGGCCAAAAGCTCGTCCATCAAGGAGCTGAGGCTGGCATCTGCCTTTCTGGGGAAGGCTTCCATTGATGTCATCCGCCTGGTGGCTCGGGTTATGCTTTCAGCCATCACGGCCAAGCGCGCTCTGTGGCTCCACCTGGGGTTGGCTGACCAGGCATCTAAACAGGTGTGGTGGCAAATTCCCTTTGAGGATTCCTCCCTCTTCGGCAATAACTTAGATAAGGCCATAACCCGGGCCACTGTAGGTAAGTCAGGGTTCCTCCCTCAGGACCGGAGTCTACAAAACCAGAGACAAGCTTTTACAAGAAAGCATAACCTGGAACGGGCTAGAGAGGCACGTAGCTATAAGCCTGAATATGAATTTTCAAGATCCTGGAAGTCAAGGTAGTCTTCTTTCAAGAAACCTGCCAAGGGCGGCTCCACGGTTGATCGGAAAGCCACCAAGTCTTTTTGAGATTGAGCTCGCTCAGACATGCTAGATGGGGGCTTGCCTTCTTTGCTATCAGCATGTCTGGGCAGCCTCCATCCAGGACTTCTGCACCATCATAACGGTCTCTTCAGGCCATGCCTGGTCCTTTAGCAGTGCTCCCAGGCTCAGGTTCATTCCCATGTCTCAACGCCCTCAAAGGAAAAAAGGCAGATACTGTTGGCCTATGTAGACTCTTTATTGGAACAAGGCGCTGCTATTTCCGTCTCAGGCAATGAGCGAGGCCAGAGGATCTATTCCCCTCTCTGTATGGTACAAAAGAAGAATGGCACAAGGAGGCCCGTCATAGATTTGACCCACCTGAAGGGCTTCATCAAAAAATGAAGGTTTAAAATGGAGACACTGTCCATGATCCAGTAGTCAGTCCAACCAGGAGACTGGCAGGTGTCTATAGATTTAATAGACGCTTACTTCCACGTTCCAGTTGCAGTGGATTATGACCAGTTTCTCCAGTTTTCCATAGGTCAACTTCACTTACAGTTCACCTGTCTCCCTTTCGGGCTGTCGACTTCTCCTCACATCTTCTCAAAAGTCTTGTTGGCTGTCTCCACCATTACTTTGACAATCTCTTCCTGCTGGCACAAGACAGAAGTCAACTTCTGGAACACAGGGGTCAGGTCATCTCCACTCTCCAAGAATTTGGATGGCTCCTGAATTTGGAGAAGAGTCACTTGGAATCTTCACAGTCACTGGTGTTTCTCGGAGCCCATTTCGACACAGGAAGGTGGCACCATCTCCCTACCTGAGGAGAAGGTTTTGGTGGTCCAAGACAGGATTCGTCCGGCGCTCTCTTCATCCCATCTCCGTGCCCTTCAGTGTCTAAGGATTATTGATACCATGGTGGCCACAATCCCCATGGTGAAGTGGGCACAATGGAGGATGCAGCCCTTCCAGAAGGGGTTAATCCAACAGTGGAAGTCGGACAGCAAGGACCAGCGCATCTACTTTACACTAGCTATGAGGGCTTCCCTCCTTTGGTGGTTCCATCGGGAGAATCTGTGCAAGTGTCACTCCATTATCCCCATCACTTGGGTCACAATAATGACGGATGCCAGCAACAAGGGCTGGGGTGCCCATTGTCTGACAAAAGTGGTGCAGGGCACATGGGACTTCCCCTCTCGGGGGATAGTGTCATACATTCTAGAGCTCCGGGCAGCACTCCAGGCATTACTGGCATTTCGCTACTTAGCCGCAGGATCCTCTGTGATGCTCAGATTAGACAGCACAACAGCCGTAGCCTATATAAAGAGACAGGGTGGAACCCGCAGCCTGTCCCTGCTGCAGGAGGATTTTGACCTGGGCTCATAAGAACTTGTCCAACATATCAGCAGCATACATTCCCAGAGTCCAGAATGTTCAAGCAAATTTCCTCTCTCGAGTCCGGTTGGACAACGAGTGGGCTCTCCACAAAGGGGGTATTCGAGTGCTAATATTGGGGATCCATTCATAAATTGACCTATTCGTGTCTCCATGCAATAAAAAACTGGCAAATTATTACTCGATGGCACAGGAGAGACCGAGAAAGCCACGGAAGGTGGTGGGAGGGGGGACACCCCCTCTCACTGCGTGGAAGTAAACTCAATTCATGAAATTTGAGCTGGGCACATATACCTGCAGTGTTTTCTTATCTCTATTCAAATCACTAAGTCCCGTGGCTTTCTCCTGCTCCGTTCTTCTGTTATCAGCATGATAACTTCTGACAAGTTCTCTGTCACGTGATAGAGAGTAGAGAGTAGAGTAGAGAGATTGACTTGTCAGAGCAGAGCTCTGCACATTCCTTCCTTCCTTGCCTAAATGGAGTGGAGGCGTGTGCCTTTCCTCCAAACAGCTATCTTGGCTGTATGCCCAGACTTCACACTCAGTGGTGAACAGGAAGAGAAAATCTCTAACAGGATCTGAACTTTCTAAAGAATATATAAAGCAGAAGACAGCAGATATACATGTAAAACTTGTGTATGGAGATTTGCTTTCTCTCTGTGTATCATCTGAGGCTGTTCACTTAACTGGGTATATGTGAGGGTTTATATCCACTTAAAAGCGATCCAGCAGCTAATTCGCTGCTAGGGTTGCTTTTACAAGAGAGCTGACTGCTGGCTCTAAAAAACGGTACCTGTAGTTGCAGGCATCATCCCAGTATAACCACTTGAATTCCAGCAACGCACTGGTACGTTGCTGGTCAGCAAGTGGTTGAATTGGGCTTTATAGGCTACAACAAAGCTGCTTGCAGCTTGCTGAAATCTTTGCAAAAAGTGTATGTACATTTGGAAGAGTAAAAAAAACTAGGAGGTTTGTGTGATGACTTCTACTTCTATGTCAAAGCTTAGGAGGTCTAAGGCCGGCTTCACACTTATGCGCATTGGATGCGGGTTTGTCTGTGCATCCAATTCGCATAACAGAAGAGTATGACCGGCGTTCACACAGCTCCAGGGCAGCTGCAGTCCGTATTGTAAAAGGGTCCTGTGTGTCTTTGGATCCATTTCAGGTGAGAATTCAGGGAGAAATCCCTGCTGTGACCAGCGGCTGCAACATGTGTGAACCCAGCCTTAGGCTCCATTCACATTAGTGCGTTTTTTTTATGCATTTTGCAGAGATGCAGGGAATTTTTTTAACATGGGTTCCTATGGAACATGTTCAAATCAATGCATTTTTGTGCCTCTGCCTTTTTGGAAAGGGCTGGGGACTTTTTTACCCGCAAAAAGCAGCGTTTTGCATGTTATAGACTTTAATGGGCATGCAAGAAAAACGCAAGTGCTGCCTTTTTGATGCGTTTGTATCGCATTTTTACCACAATTTTGCAGCATTTGCCTTTTAAATCTGCCTAGCAACAAAATTTTCTCCCCCAAAAAAATTATAAAAAATATTAAAAATAAAAAAATTGCAAATCGCGGCAAAATCGCGGTTAAAATGCTGTAAAAAAACCTGCAGAAAGCACAGCACAAAGCAGTGAAAAAACGCTGAAAAGCAAAATGCATTTGTGTGAATCGAGCCTTAATCAGCACAAAATGAACCTGAACAATTGCGGTTTCTTTCCTGCTCAGTGTAAGCGGTGGTGTTAGAATAATACTGTGCATAGACATCATCATTTTAAAGCAGAACTTTAGCCAAAATGTAAACATTTGCAAACAGGTACAGTTTTTTTTTATATTTTTTTTATTGCAGAATAGATATTGGTTTTGATTTACCAGGTCATCTGCTGGTGTTGGTCCTCTGTGTTTTATCCAGTCCAAAGTCAGCGCAGCCCCCTACCAGGAAATTCTAGAGCACTTCATGCCTCCCTCCGCTGACCAGCTTTGTGGAGATGCTGATTTCATTTTCCAGCAGGACTTGGCACTGCCCACCAAAAGTACCAATACCTGGTTTAATGATCATGGCATCACTGTGCTTTAAAGCCAGCAAACTCGCCTGACCTAAACCCCATAGAGAATCTGTGGGGTGTTGTCAAGAGGAAGGTGAGAGACACCAGACCCAACAATGCAGACGAGCTGAAGGGCGCTACCAAAGCAACCTGGGCTTCCATAACACCTCAGCAGTGCCACAGGCTGATCACCTCCATGCCACGCCGCATTGATGCAGTAATTCATGCAAAACGAGCCCCGACCATGTATTGAGTGCATGTTATTCTGTACATGGACATACTTTTCAGGAAGCCAACATTCCTGTATTTAAAATCCTTTTTTATTGGTCTTATGTAATAATCTAATTTTCTGAGATACTGAATTTTGGATTTTCACGATCAGTGAAGCCATAATCATCACAATGAAAAGAAAGAAATGCTTGAAATATATCACTCTGTGTGTAATGAATCAATATAATATACGAGTTTCACTTTTTGAACTGAATTATTGAAATGAATTAACTTTTTAACCACTTCAATACCGGGCACTTTTCCCCCTTCCCGCCCAAGGCCAATTTTCAGCTTTCAGCGCTGTCGCATTTTGAATGACAATTGCACGTTCATGCGACGTTGTACCCAAACAATTTTTTCATTTTTTTCCCCCCACAAATAAAGCTTTCTTTTGGTGGTATTTGATCACCTCTGCGGTTTTTATTTTTTGCACTACAAATACATTTTCTCCATTACTGGCGGGCACTGATGATGCAGTACTGATTGGCACTGATGATGAGGCATATATATGCAGCACTGATAGGCGGCACTGATAAGCAGCACCGACGGGCACTGATAGGTGGCACTGATAAGCGGCACTGATGGGCACTCATAGGTGGTACTGATGGGCACTCATAGGCGGCACTGATGGGCACTCATAGGCGGCCCTGATAGGCGGGGGGTACTGATATATGGCACTGGTGGGCACTGATAGGTGGCACTGATAGGCTGCAAAGTCAGCTTGCAATGTAAGGTGGGCATTCCCCGGTGGTCCTGGGTGCCATCCATGTTGGGCATTGTGCCCCCAACCTGGTGGTCTAGGATGGTTTCCCTGGTAGTCAGAGTATGCTCCCTGGTGGTCCTGGGTGGGCTCTCTCTGGTGATCTTGGGAGGCGATCCTAGAGGGGGCTGCACTAAACAATCAGTGCAGACCCCCCCCTGTCAGGAGAGCCACTGATCGGCTCTTCTCTGCTCGCGTCTGCAGATGTGAGCAGAGGAAAAGCCGATAAAAGGCCCTTCCTGTTTACACTGTGACCAACCGTGATTGGTCATGGCTGATCAGGTGGTAAAGAGCTTCCAATGGAAGCTCTTTACTGAGATCAGTAATGCGGTGGGTCAGACTGACACATATGACGTCCAGTCATTAGAACTGAACCTCCGCCCGGCTATCATTTTGCTATAAGCCGGGCGGGAAGTGGTTAATGATATTGTAATTTTTTTAGATGAACCTGTATATGACTGGAAGACCAAGGGCTAGTTAAGCTGGATTCAGAAGAAAAGTATGAATTGAGGACTATCTCCTCCAGGAACGTCAAATAGATAAGTTGTGAACTCCCCTGAACTGAACATGCTGTACTTGTCTATTTTTTTTATCTGTAATAAATCTTTAAACGTAGTTAAGTAAATCATTTTGTTATTATACACTCGACATTATTTTATGAAACCCACATATCTGAAAAGTTAGACATAGGAACTTTTAAGTAATAAACCCTTATTTGCAGGATACCACCTCCAGAGCATTTCATTAGATTATCTTTTAAAGAAGGCAAATTAATTAAAAGTATCAGTAGCTTATATGTAAGGATGGGTTTGGGCGTGTTTGAAACCGAACGTACCCGAGCCCGCCAGGAAGTGAACCCTGCGCTGCGTTAATCACAGGCGGTGAAACATTCCCTGATCGCTGCAGCCGCACATCGGAGAAATGTCTCACTGCCTGTGATTAGCGCAGGGTTCACTCCCTGGTGGGCTCGGGCACGTTCGGTTCCAAACACGCCCGAGCCCATCCTTAGTTATATGTAGTGCCCCTCATTTCAAAGCAATAAGGACAATTTACAGTGTTAACACTTCTGACACCCTATCAACCCGTGTGCACATGACTGCTATAAAAATCATCCGCAAAAGGTATTTTTTCGGTTCGCTTGAAAGAGGTAAAATGGTTTTAGTGCAATGTATTATCTGCATCTGTTTTATTTGTACATCATTTTAATATAATTTGTTTGTATTAAAAAGAAAGTGAAGAACACATATACATTTGATAAAAAAAAAGAAAGGGGGAAGAAAATTTCCAAAGTGACGTTTGGTACTGCACATGCGTAGACCCATCGGAGGCATGTTTCGGAAGGAGGTATTTTTGATATAACACCGGATTACTTTCACTACTTTCACTTACCACTATATATGATCTCTTAACCTGTAAGTGCAATATTTTTTAGTTTTATTTAAAAGTTTATACATATTGTACAATGAGCCTTCTTCTTTTCTGTGCACAAACTCTATGCCATTGCGCGGGAGAAAAGGAAGGCTGATTTGTGGATTCCAAAGAGTCCAGATAGTCAGGGGCGTAACTAGAACCTTCAGGGCCCCGGTGCAAAAAATTATGAAGGGCCCCCTCACCCCTGGCCAGGGCCTCTTCCCACTGATCCTGGAGCCCTTTACTCCTATTGCGGATCCCTTTATTACGGGCCCTTTCACAAGTTCTGCATCGGGCCCCCTTTCTGCCATCTTTGGGCCTCCCCATGGTGTTGAAATGCCAGGGCCCGGTCACAATTGCAACCTTTGCAATCCTGATAGTTCCCTCACTGGTGTCAGTAGTTTTTAATTTTTATTTTCATTTTATTATTTTATTTACCATTTAATTTTATTTCTTTTACAAATTTATTTTTACAATTTGGGGAGGGGGGGGGGGGCGGCGGCTTTGATGAGATATCAGGGGTCTAAACAAACCTCAGCACTCAATCTCCACCTGTGTAGCCTCAGCTGCACAGAATGAATGGACAGGAATAGCTGTGTACCGAGCTTCCTATTCATTCAGAAACGGAAGTATAGTAAAAAACAATTTACTACGCTTCAGTTATGAGTGAGCCAATTGGTACCAATCACTGACTCTTTCCATTCAGAAAAGGAAGAAGCTGGTAAATGACAAATGACTCCTTCCCATCTCTCCATCATGACACATCTTCTACAGCAGCTGACAGGAGAGAGGAGGGGGGAAGACAGCATCTCTGTGGGGGGACACAGGGACCCTGGGAACAGCAGAAGACAAGTAAACTGGATAGAGGAACATGGAGGAGATTGGTTCCTCTAAATGCCACCCCCGCCATCCCTCCTATTCAGGTGTACAAGGGAGGCATATGGGCCCCCTGGACCATGGGGACCGGTTACAATTGCAACCCCTATCATTACGGCCCTGCAGATAGGCATGTTTGGAGATTGGGACACTGATTATCGTGTATTGATAAATTATAACCAGCATTGTTGTGAGAACGAGATTGGCCACTTAAGGATACATCTTAACCCCAATGCCTATTATGATCTCTTATAATTTGGAGACCATTAGTGTCTGGTAAGAGGATAATACATATTTTAGCATTTTTGTAGCACTTTATGGGAGCAGCGCACTTTAAATCATCTTCAGGATTTTATTTAATATAAACTTTTTATGTATCTAATAATTACTTTATATTCATTTATTCACATATTATCAGTTTTAGTATATGCATGATTATATATTATGTGTTTATTTATGAACAATTATTGTGTTTGCACATATTAATTCTAGGGTCACTATTGATAATACACTTGCTTTTTGATTTATTTAATAATTTTGTTGATTGCTATTTTATCAGACAGCGCAGCCTTTTTTTCTTTTACACATACATGTTTTATATTACATAACTAACAATAGTAATAATAATAATCAGTAGGGGGTAGAACAGCACACACAAGACAAATATCACCTTCATAATGAAAAGTCTGTTGCACAAAGGAGTAACATGGTCAACACGGCTCCCATTTTTCACCACTTGACACGGATGAAATAGATCACTTTTAAAGACATTCTCCTTGCTCAGGACGTTTTTCTCCTGTGGGCCCATAATTGCCTTTTTTATCTCAGATGCCTCCTTCAGCTGGGAAGTTCTCTATACCCATTGATTAAAGTGATAGTAAACCCTCCTATCATTTTCAGCCAAGGAAGCTGCCATCTTTGCCTCTGTTTAATCTACAACTGCCATGATGCTGCACATGTGATCAGCTATGACACCAGCCATTGGATGGTTTGACAGTTTGGTTTAGAGCACAAGAGCACATGCCTGGAAATGTGACTGGTTTTTAACCTGTTAAATGCATGGGTTTACTACCGCTTTAAGCAGTGAACACAAATAGTGACAGCATCATGCTCGCAGGAGAGTTGTGGCAGCTTCCGGTCGGCAGGACCCTCCTTAAAAGCAGAATGGTCTTCATGGCCGTCCATTGGAGCATGGGCATCATTTAGAGAATAGTGTTGAGCGAACCCGGACTGTAACGTTCGGGTCCGTACCGAACTTTAGGGTGTCCGTGGCACGGACCCGGACATTTCAAAAATCGTTCGGGTTCGGTCCGGGGTTCTGCTATTTTACTCCACGTGTTGAGAAGCTGCAGGGCAGCCAATCAACAAGCGTTTCACTGGTTTGCCCTTAGAAGCCATCACAGCCATGCCTACTAATGGCATGGTTGTGATTGGCCGGTGCATCATGTGACCCAGCCTCTTTATAAGCTGGAGTCACAGTGCTGCAGTCACATGCTCCTTGGGTTAGTGTAGGGAAAGGTAGCTGACGGCGTGAGGGACAGATTTTAGCCATTTTAAGACCTGATCCTGCATCCTGAGATAGATTACTTTACTACTGCTGTCTGTGCTGTTGCTCTGAGGACAGATAGCAGAAATTAGAGATTTC
>BLSH010489184.1:1731509-1745234 GCA_018402905.1 Glandirana rugosa
GTTGTGGTACCCCTCCGGGCTTCTACCGTCTTTCCCCCGGGCTACGTCTTGAACACTTTCCCGGGGTGACGTCATGGCATTATTTCCCTAGGTGTTATCCTCATTTCCCGAGGTCCTAGTCACCCTTCTCCGGGACCGGTCCCCACTCCCCCGGGAAATATTAAAAAACGTGGCCCCGGGACTTCCAAGATCAATGCGGGGACTGATAGACCTGACAATATTTTTTAGTTTTATTTAAAAGTTTATACATATTGTACAATGAGCCTTCTTCTTTTCTGTGCACAAACTCTATGCCATTGCGCGGGAGAAAAGGAAGGCTGATTTGTGGATTCCAAAGAGTCCAGATAGTCAGGGGCGTAACTAGAACCTTCAGGGCCCCGGTGCAAAAAATTATAAAGGGCCCCCTCACCCCTGGCCAGGGCCTCTTCCCACTGATCCTGGAGCCCTTTACTCCTATTGTGGATCCCTTTATTACGGTACTGCAGTGGGGCCCTTTCACAAGTTCTGCATCGGGCCCCCTTTCTGCCATCTTCGGGCCTCCCCATGGTGTTGAAATGCCAGGGCCCGGTAACAATTGCAACCTTTGCAATCCTGTTAGTTCCCTCACTGGTGTCAGTAGTTTATAATTTTTATTTTATTATTTTATTTACCATTTCATTTTATTTCTTTTACAAATTTATTTTTACAATTGGGGGGGGGGGCGGCTTTGATGAGATATCAGGGGTCTAAACAAACCTCAGCCCTCAATCTCCATCTGTGTGGCATCAGCTGCATAGAATGAATGGACAGGAATAGCTGGCTCCGAGCTTCCTATTCATTCAGAAACGGAAGTATAGTAAAAACAGTTTACTATGCTTCAGTTATGAGTGAGCCAATTGGTACCAATCACTGACTCTTTCCATTCACAAAAGGAAGAAGCCGGTAAATGACAAATGACCCGTTCCCATCTCTCCATCATGACACACCTTCTACAGCAGCTGGCATGAGAGAGGAGGGGGAAGACAGCAGCTCTGTGGGGGGACACAGGGACCCTGGGAACAGCAGAAGACAAGTAAATTGGATAGAGGAACATGGAGGAGATTGGTTCCTCTAAATGCCACCCCCGCCATCCCTCCTATTCGGGTGTACAAGGGAGGCACATGGGCCCCCTGGACCATGGGGACCGGTTACAATTGCAACCCCTATCATTACGGCCCTGCAGATAGGCATGTTTGGAGATTGGGACGCTGATTAGCGTGTATTGATACATTATAACCAGCATTGTTGTGAGAACGAGATTGGCCACTTAAGGATACATCTTAACCCCAATGCCTATTATGATCTCTTATAATTTGGAGACCATTAGTGTTCGGTAAGAGGATAATACATATTTTAGCATTTTTGTAGCACTTTATGGGAGCAGCGCACTTTAAATCATCTTCAGGATTTTATTTAATGTAAACTTTTTATGTATCTAATAATTACTTTATATTCATTTATTCGCATATTATCAGTTGTAGTATATGCATGATTATATATTATGTGTTTATTTATAAACAATTATTGTGTTTGCACATATTAATTCTAGGGACACTATTGATAATGCACTTGCTTTTTGATTTATTTAATGATTTTGTTGATTGCTATTTTATCAGACAGAGCAACCTTTTTTTCTTTTACACATACATGTTTTATATTACATAAGTAACAATAGTAATAATAATAATCAGTAGGGGGTAGAACAGCACACACGAGACAAATATCACCTTCATAACGCAAAGTCTGTTGCACAAAGGAGTAACATGGTCAACACGGCTCCCATTTTTCACCACTTGACACGGATGAAATAGATCACTTTTAAAGACATTCTCCTTGCTCAGGACGTTTTTCTCCTTTGGGCCCATAATTGCCTTTTTTATCTCAGATGTCTCCTTCAGCTACTAAGTTCTCTATACCCATTGATTAAGCAGTGAACACAAATAGTGACAGCATCATGCTCGCAGGAGAGTTGTGGCAGCTTCCGGTCAGCAGGACCCTCCTTAAGGGCCAGTTCACACCATAGAAACGCAGTCCAGATGCGTTCCAGGTGCTTTTCTGCAGGCACATTTTTGATGCAGTCCAGTGCTTTTTCCCCTCTCTCTTTTCTTAACCTTAAGGGCCAGTTCCGGTGCATTTTTATGCTTTCTGGTGCATTTCTGGTACGTACGGGTGCGTTTCTGGTATGTTCCGGTGCGTTTTTACGCTTTCCGGTGCGTTTCTGGTACGTTCCGGTGCATTTCTGATACGTTCCAGTGTGTTCCACTACAGTTCAGCGCAGAAAAAAATGCAGCATGTTCTACTTTTTTTCTGGAACTGTAACGCACTGAAACTGACTGCACTGGCGTGAACTATGCCGTTGAAAACCATATAACCTACTTTATATAACCTAAAAAAACCGCACTGGACTGCATGTGGTGTGAACTGACCCTTAAAGCAGAATGTTCTTCATGGCCGTCCATTGGAGCATGGACATCATTTAGAGAATCTTTACATAGTAGACCTTGGTTCAAATCAGACACAGGAATGTAGCTGCAGGATATCTGTTGTATCATAGCGACTTGGGAAGAAAGAAGACCTTCTGCCTCGGTCTTCAGCTGCTCAGTGTTCTCTTGAAACATCATGAAGCATCCAGAACAAGGCTCCCCAAAAATGACCCTTGGCTGTCCAACAAGCTGGTATAAGAGAAGAAGCTCAGGTTAGCCTTATAATTCTCAGATTCAGGTTCCAGCTGAGAACAGTCAGAGCCAAAGGTTTTAAATCAATGGATAAAACAATGCAAAACCAGTTTGGGATCTTACACAAAGCCTGTAGTCAATGTTCCTGTACCATGTGCTTCTATACATTAACGTAAGCACTGTCTTAAAGGGCTAGCGTGTGGGTTGCATGGTGATCCAGCCACGTGCCTATTAGACATGTGCACTGCCGAAAAATTTGTTAGTCTTCGTTCCATTTGTTTGTTTTTTTTTTTCCATTTTTCGGCTGTTCGTTATGATTGAAATACGTTATTTCTAATAAATTCATAACTTTGGAAAAATTCTAATTAGTTATGTTCCATTCGTTTAGATGCGATATTCTTTATTTCGATAATTTGGAAAAATCTGAAAATTAAAAAATTCGAAAGAAGAAAAATCCGAAAAGCTAAAATAATAACTATCTAAATAATAATAACTAACTATTAAATTGTAGGTATTGGAATTTCCTTTCAAATTTGGCTGTTGAACGTTACGTATACAAATTTATCTGAAGTTTATGACTTATCCAAAATAACGAATGCTGCATCTATCTAAACGAATGGAACGTAACAAATGAATAATAGTAAAATAAATAATAATAAAAGTTTTTATTATTATTATTAATTTGTTAACATTCCATTCGTTTAGATGCGGCATTTGTTATTTCGGATAATTCGTAACTTCATAAATTACATATTCGTTATGTTCACTAACAACCAAATTTGAAAGGAAAATCCAATACCTATAATTCAATAGTTAGTAATAGTTATTATTATTAGTTAGTTATTATTTTGGGTTTTCGAGTTTTCATTCTTATCTTTGGATTTTAATTCTTATTTTCAGATTTTCAAATTTCCAGAAAAGTTTGGTTAACGGGTTTTCGTTAATTTGAATATTTCCAAATGAACAAATTTGTTGAATTTGGCACGAAACTAATTGCACATGTTTAGTGTCTACCCGCTAGCGGCCAGACCCCCATGCCCCCCCCCCCCCCCCCCAGCACCTCCTAGCATCCTCAGTGATTTCCTGTCTCCACTGTTCTGCTCTCAGCTATCCCTAGAGTATGTTCCTGCCTGCAGCCCAAATCCTGGCACCTGTGTTATCATCCGAGCACTCCAGCATACCTGTATATGTGATTCCCTGTGTTCTCCCACCAGCAATGTCTTACCACTCCCAGCCAGATTCCCGATCTATGTCCTGATGCACTCCAGACTGCTTTAGCCATCATGTTTGGCCCTGTGCATACTTACCAACTCTTAATATCTCTGTGCGATTCCCCGTTTAGTTTGGACTGTATTCCATACTGACCGGTGATCCAGCATCTCAGTGCTTCAAGAGACTGCATATTTATCCTGTCCTAAGTGGCAGCCTGCTCAGGTGAAGGCCAAAACCTGGGAGTCATCAGGAACTCTGGAGAAGACAGGAGACTCCTTAGACCTTGCACCTCGGGTTTTCTAAGGACTTTCACCTTTACTAACCAAGCGGGTATATTGAGCTATGTTTCCTTCATGGCTTTTGACACTGTCTGCCCTAGCTGCTTTAACCAAATCCTGGTTGGCCAGTCTGCCACCTTGTGGGGATTGACTCCCATCCAAGACAAATTTTATATATTGCAGCTATTGCAGATTAGGTGGCTTAATTTTTTTTTAGAAACATGAAAGAATTACAGACAAATGTTCTATCAAGTCTACACCTTTTCTAATATTTAGTTTGTGGTGTTTTTTCACTTTTTTTTTTTTGTCTGAATATAGATCCAGTGGTGTCGCTAGGGGGGGTACAGGTCGCACATGGGTAACACCCAGGGCTAGGCCAGGCCATCGGGGGGCAATGAGCATCTTCCTAGAGGATGGGGGTCGTTGGGTCGCATGTCCAAGGCAGCTGTGGCAGCTGGGCTGATCCTTGAGTCCTCACCGTACACCCGGCCTCTCTGCGGCCACCCATTCAATTCAATTTCACTGCATGGCCATCAGGGCCGTGGGGGCGAAGACTAAATCAGCTGACTGTGAAAGGGAAGGAGCTGGAGAGGAGACCCCATAACTGCAGGTGCAGACATCATGGACTGCAGAAAAAGTGAGTGCTATTTTGTCAGTTCACGGCAGTTTGTCACATTACATAGAGATAACTGTGATATGAGGATGTTTTGGTCACTGTGTCTCTCTCTCTCTTACAATGTGAGTGATACTAAACAGAGGATAACAGAAGGTACATTGAAGGCATCAGAGATCAGACATTGCCTTCACTTTACCTTCTGTTATCCTCTGTTCAGTATCACTCACGTTGTGAGAGATAGACAGTTCTTGGACCCAACAGGGTGTCCTGCATTTAACCACCCATCCGCCGCACGTTTATGGATGGGAAGGGCGATATCTCTGTCTCCACTGCAGCAGTGATCGACATATCATTCTTTAGCCCCGGCGATTCTGCACAAGATAAAAGTAATCCAGGTGGTTAACAAGCCGCTGGATTACTTTTAGGCTGGGTTCACACCTATGCAAATTGGATGCAGCTTACACCGCATCCAATTCGCATGACATAGATGCAATCCGCACTGAACGGGGATCTTTCCCCCCTGCTCGCAGCCCCTCCCTCCCCCCGCAGCTGCTGCACTATGAGAATGGGCAGGAGCCGCCAAATGGTGGCTCTGCCCCTTCTCGGCAGCAGGCAGGCTCGAATTTGCACCGGACTGGTGTGAATCCAGCCTTACAGGTGGTGGAAGGGGGTCCCACCCCCCTCCTGACACTGCCGACTTTACCAGGCTCTCCCATGCAATCGCAGAGCCCAGTAAGGATGTGATTGTTGGCATCCAGCTCTAGGCAGCCAGTGAGAGGAATGGAAGTTGTTCTTCCCACTGCGAGGATTTTGTCACTTCCTGTTTCGGCTATTTGTTTACCAGCCCGTTAGTGGTAAGTGAAGCAACCGATCAAACCAATCTGAGCTGCATGGGAGGCCTAATAGACCCAGATCTCTCCATAAAGAGGACCTGTCATGGCCCATGCTATTACAAGGGATGTTGTTTATCCCCTGTAATGGCAATAAAGTTGATAAAAAAAAAAGTTAATGATGCAGGGTTAAAAGAAAGATTAAAATAATAAAATAATAAAGTACCAAAAAAAAAATGTAAAGAGCCCCCGTTCCCCAGTGTGAACACGCACTGCAGTCTCTGATCATCTCCCATAAAAAGTCTGCAGTCTCTAACCATCTCCCATAGAAAGTCTGCAGTCTTAGACCATCTCCTGTAGTATTTCTGCAGGGGGCCCCAAGAAAATGTTTGTCCAGGGTCCAATCAATATTAACCGCTTGCCGACCGCTGGTCGGCAATTGACGGCGACAGTGTGGCTCGATAACGCAAAACGCCGTCATATGACGGCGGCCGCGAGATCGAGCCCAGTGAGCGTGCGCACGCCGCCGGTGGCGCGACCACGCGCTCACTGTGTCCTGGGAGGGCCAGGGAGCGGGTGCGGCGGATTCGATCTCCGTCGGCCACCCGCGATGCCCCCCCCGGAGTGAAAGAACGGAGGTCCATGTAAGTAAACACAGACCTCCGTTCTGTGAGAGGGGGAAGGGCTGTGATCACAGCTTTCCTCTACACGGAAGCTGTGATCACTTCCCTTCCCCAGCTAGGGCAGTCCCCACACAGTTAGAACACGCCCAGGGAACACAGTTAACCCTTAGAGCGCCCCCTCCAGGTTAACCCCTTCACTGCCAATGTCATTTACACAGTAATCAGTGCATTTTTATAGCACTGATCGCTGTATAAATGCCAATGGTCCCAAAAAAGTGTCAAAATGGTCCGACATGTCCGCCCCAATATCGCAGTACCGCTAAAAATCACAGATCGCCGCCATTACTAGTAAAAATTAAAAAAAAATAAAAACCCCAAAAATGAATTCTCATCATCCGTAAACGCGACCACTTTTGCGCAAACCAATCAATAAACGCCGATTGCGATTTTTTTTATCACAAATATGAGGAAGAATATAAATCGGCCAACACCGATAAAAAAAATGTTTTTTTATATTTTTTTTTGGATTTGTATTTTAGCAAAAAGTAAGAAATTTGGGTTTTTTTGCAAAATTGTCGCTCTTCTTTTGTTTATAGCGGCGATCAGAAATGACGCAGCGGTGATCAAATACCACCAAAAGAAAGCTCTATTTGTGGGAAAAAAAGGACGCAAATTTTGTTTGGGTACAACGCCGCACGACCGCGCAATTGTCAGTTAAAGCGACGCAGCGCCGAATCGCAAAAAGGGCTCCGGTCCTAAAGTGTGAAATCCTTCCGGGGCTGAAGTGCTTAAAGACAGCCCTGGTGACACCATCAAGTATGAAATGATATCCGACTGCATCACTTGTGTGCTACTGGCCCAAAACTAGCCTGCCCAGCACCCTGCAGGGCACTGTGACAGGCTAGACAGGAGAGAGCCCAGGGGGTCGGGTGGGGGGGTGACACCATGGTTTACCACACCAGGTGACACCAACTCTAGTGATGCATAGATCTAATGTATGTTTGTCCCAAGCGTTTTTAAATTAATTTATTACTACTGTTGACTGACTCACTACCTCTGTTGGAAGTCTGTTCCAAACATCAAATACTCTTTCCGTGATTTAATACTTTATAAAATTAGTTTTAAACTTTCCTCCTGCTAGTTGCAAGTCATGCCCCTGTGTTCTTGATCTTAGCTTCCTATTGAAAGTACTGTCCTCCTGAATCCTATTCACCTTCATTTATTTAAAGGTTTCAATCATATCCCCCTCCTTTCCCTTCAAAACTGTTCATATCAGATTCCTGATGTCTCTACTGATGTTTTAGAACTTTATTTTTTTTTTGGAAAAATAAATAAATGTATTATTTTTGTTTTCTTCTCTCTGGACCCTGGATTATTTTTCTCAGGCTTTTTCTTTTTAGTTTCACCTTGTGATCCTGACAGTAACACTTTTTTCCTTTCTCCATTTCATAGGTGATCTGTAGTCCACAGTCTCCTTCTCTATAACATAGTGGGAGGTGGTCTATAGTCCACACCCCCCCCCCTTTCTCCATAACATTGAGCAAACTTTTCTTAACAAAGGGCCAGTTTACTGTCTTTCAGACTTTAGTGGGGCCAGATTGTGGTCATCGGGAGTAGAAATTTTCCCAGCATCCGTTGGAGTAAACAATGTCCCATCATTAGTGTCATTGTGTCCTATTGTTGGTATCAATGGGAGGAACTGTGCGCCATCGTTGGTGGCATTTCATAGGAATTGTGCTCCATTTTTGGTGTCATTGGGAGGAATTGTGCCCCATCACTGGTGTGATTGGGAGAAATTGTGCCCCATCATTTGTGTCATTGGGAGGAATTGCCCCCATCATTGGTGTCATTGTGCCCCATTGTTGGTATCATTAGGAGGAACTGTGCCCCAATTGTTGATATCATTAGGAGGAATAGTGCCCCATAGTTAAGGTAATTGGGAGGAATTGTCCTCCATCATTGGTGTCATTGTGCCCCATTGTTGGTATCATTAGGAGGAACTGTGCCCAATCCATGGTATCATTTGGTAGGAAAGGTGCCCCATAATTGCTGTCAGTGAAGTAAATAGTGCCCCAATGGCCAGATAAAAGCAAGCAAAGGGCAGCATATAGCCCCCAGGCCGCAGTTTGGAGACCACTGCTTTACAAGATACTTTAGGCTTAACTTACATATCCCAATCTTTGGTGTCAGTGAGAGGAATGTGCTCCATCAATTGTGTCATTAAGTGGAATTGTGCCCCATCATTGGTGTCATTGAGCCACACCATTGGTGTCATTGGAAGGAATTGTGCCCCATTGTTGGTATCATTGGGAGGAATAGTGCCCCGTCATCAGCAACAGTGGGACGAATTGTCCCCAACATTGGTGTCATTGTGTCCCATTGTTGGTATCAATGGGAGGAACTGTGCCCCATCGTTGGAGTCATTTGGTAGGAAAGGTGCCCCATCATTGCTGTCAGTGAAGGAAATAGTGTCCCAAGGGCCAGATAAAAGCAGGCAAAGGGCAGCATCTGGCCCCCCAGGCCGCAGTTTGGAGACCACTGCTTTACAAGATATTTTAGCCTTAACTTACATATCCCAATCTTTGGTGTCAGTGAGAGGAATGTGCTCCATCGATTGTGTCATGTGGAATTGAGCCCCATCATTGGTGGCATTGGACCTTGTCATTGGGAGGAATTGTGCCTCATTGTTGGTTTCATTGGTAGGAATAGTGCCCCATCATTGGGAGTAATTGTCCCAACCATTGGTGTCATTGCTCCCCATTGTTGGTATCATTGGAAGGAATGGTGCTCCATCGTTGGTATCAGTGAAAGAAATAGTGCCCCAAGGGCCAGATAAAAGCAAGCAGATGGCTGCATTTAACCCCCGGGCCGCAATTTGGAGACCACTGACATAGAGGAAGGAATTCTGTAGTGCACAGAGAGAACTGGGAATACTAACTGATGAAAGTTAAGTTATCGGCTTACTAGATTTCTGACAGGTACTGGTATTTTTGCACTTATCAAACAAATATAAGGAAATGTTTTCAGTTTTATGTTTAACTGACCAAAATGAGGCAATTAAGAGGAATTCACTGTTAGGGTTTACATATACCTTTAGCCTCGTGCAATATAAAACCATGCCCAGTCACTATCTTATTTCCTCATAAACGATCTCCTGTGCACGAATGTTGCGGCTGGAGGGGATACAAGAGAAATTCTAAATCAGAGGATTAAGCCTGGTATAAGCTATCCGTTCTTTTCTGTTCAACCCAGTGGGCTGAACGAAAAAAAACTGGAGAGCTCAGGAGGAGATCCTGTACTAACAACCCACTGTTAGTACAGCGATCTCCACCACTGAGCTATTGTGTTCTGACAGAGGGAAGGCTCTTAGTTATTGGCTGATCAGATGCCAATCGGTGGACCTTTTTTGGTCATGCCTCTTTGACAGAAGGCGGACCAGCTGCCATAATGTCTATTGAATCAACGATTATGAAGAGCACTCATGGTTTGAAGATCTCACAGGAAACCACCACTCAAAATAACTTTCAAATTTCCCTTCCTGCTGATCAGGGTTGCCAACCATCTGTAAATTTACAGGCAGTTTCTAAATTTTGGGGGATTTACAAATAGTCCAAAAATGTTCGTTACAGGTAGCGGCCTCCAGTAAAAGATATGGCCATGGGCCGGTTTCGGAACTGCGCATGTGCAGTTCCGAAGACAGGCGGGATCGGGGAGGGCTCGGGCAGGCAGGCACGCAGTGACGTCATGGCGCTGGCACGGCTTGGGGCCTTTTATGTATTGCTGGAGAGGGAGCCGGGAGAGACTTGGGACTCCGGAGCAAGGGCATCTACGCCTACGCCCACCTGACAGTTGTTGGCTCTGTCAGTAAATTTTATGTACTGTGTCAGAAACAAAAATAGAAGGGCAGCCATCTTGCTGAGAGCAAAGCAAAGCTGGCCATATACCGTACACTTCTAATTTCTCTTGTTTAGCCCCATTGACCGAACAAATGAAATCCCTTCATTTCCCCTAAGTAGAGTGGATAAGGGAATGTCAGATGCCAGCCTTATGTATTCAACAGCTGCTGCAGCAGTGATTGCTGAATATCTGATTGGATGCAAGCCCTGTTGGGCCATGAATTTTCAGAATGGGTGTAGCTGCATTAGTTTTCTTTCAAGCTAAGAACATTTTCAGCAAATACAGAAAATATCTATTGATCTTGCCAAAATTGATGCATCCTTGTCATTTCCTGTGCACCAAAGAATATCATCCTTCCTAGCGATCTTCTGTAAACTACCAAGTGGCCTGCCCCCTATTGTCAATGAAGAGACACAGACATGTTTGTAGTTCATATCAGGAGAGCAGCCCAGGGTGACAACCATGGCTCCCTCCATAACAGTGGTAGCTGGTGCTCAATTTTTTGGGGGGGGGGGACAAACAAACCCCCCACCAGGTCTGCACCAGGTTCCCTCCAGGCTAATCTGGTCTTAAGATCTGCCTCCTGTCCTGATTGGCCTGGAGGAAAAGCCGGCAGACAATAGCGAATAATCATGTGCTTCAAAGAAAAACCCAAAAAACTTAAAGAAACCTGTGAGTCCTGTGGCCCGCATGGAGATTAGCACCCCTTATGGACTGACCACCGTTGCTCCATAGATACAGTGGAGGAGCGACATTGCCACCCAGGGACAGGAAGTGTGTTATTTTCAGGATTAACAGGAGAATAAAAGTGAAAAAAAAATGTGAAAAAGGGAAAACGAATGCAGCCACCACATCAAAGACTAGTAAGCTGCGTTATCGTACATTTTTGGTTTTGAGTTTAGGTACACTTTAACTGCTTCCTGACCATGCTATCGCCAAAAAATGGCTACAGCTCGGTCGTCCAATTCTGGGAAGGCATCTTCTTAGAACCCTGCCTCTCACACGCCGCCTGGGAAGTGACCACTGTGTCAGATCACAGATTTCGGTAAAAGGCCAATCACAGTGGCCTCTTAGTATGTGATCAGCTGTGTCCAATCACAGCTAATCACATGTAAACAGACTTGCTGGTTATCAGCATTCTTTTCCTCACATGCTGTGTCTGTGAGAGGAAAGGAGAGCTGTTAACCAGCAAGCCTGTCAGCACATTGTTTACACTGATAATCAGTGCCCTGATTATCAGTGCAGCCCCATCAGTGCTGATCAGTGCAGCCTCATCAGTGCCCATCAGTGCAGCCCATCAGTGCCAATCAGTCCAGTCTCATCTGTGCCAATCAGTGCAGCCTCATCAGTGCCAATCAGTGCAACCTCATAAGCGCACATCAGTGAAGAAGAAAAACACAGCGCAATTGTCATTCAAAGTGTGAAAGCACTGAAAGCTGAAATTTGGCCTGGGTGGGAAGGCGGTAGCAGTGCCCGGTATTGAAGTGGTTAAATCCATCACACCCATTCTAGCTCTGTTTAGGGCTACAAGTGTGGCAAGTGTGGTGCTGTCATTTTTAAAATCACTGTTATTTAACCACTTGCCGACCGCCGGCCGCAGCATGATGGTGGCAAAGTGGCTCTTTAACGCAAACCATCGCCACCTAACGGTGGCCGCGATAACTAGCATTGTGCGTGTGCGCGCTCACTGTGTTCCGGGGGGGGCGGGGAGTAGGTAGGGCAGACTTGATCACCGTCAGCTACCCACGATGCCCCCCCCCGCAATGAGAGAACAGAGGTCCGTGTATGTAAACACGGATCTCCGTTCTGACAGAGGGGGAAGGGCTGTGATCACAGACTTCCTGTATATGGAAGCCGTGATCACTCCCCTCCCCCTGCCAGCCCAGCCCCCATACAGTTTGAACACACTGAGGGAACACAGTTAACCCTTAGAGTGCCCCCTCCAGGTTAACCCCTTCACTGCCAATGGCATTTACACAGTAATCAGTGCATTTTCATAGCACTGACCACTGTATAAATGCCATTGGTCATAAAAAAGTCAAAATGGTCCGACATGTCTGCCCCAATATCGCAG
The DNA here is from genome assembly GCA_018402905.1 of Glandirana rugosa. Lineage (NCBI taxonomy): Eukaryota > Metazoa > Chordata > Amphibia > Anura > Ranidae > Glandirana > Glandirana rugosa. The sequence continues at coordinate 1,743,733 of BLSH010489184.1, forward strand.
TACCAATAAAAATCGCAGATCGCCGTCATTACTAGTAAAAAATAAAAATAAAATAAACACCCCATAAATTAATTCTCATCATCCGTAAATGCGGCAACTTTTGTGCAAACCAATCAATCAAACCAAATGCTGATTGTGATTTTTTTAACCAAAAATATGAGGAAGAATATAAATCGGCCAATAACAATGAAAAAAAAATGTTTTTTTTATATTTTTTTTTTGGATATGTATTTTTGCAAAAAGTAAGAAAAACTTTTTTTTTTTTTTTTTTGCAAAATTGTCGCTCTTTTTTTATTTATAGCGGTGATCAGAAATGAGGCAGCGCTGATCAACTACCACCAAAAGAAAGCTCTATTTGTGGGAAAAAAAGGACGCAAATTTTGTTTGGGTACAACCGCGCAATTGTCAGTTAAAGTGACGCAGTGCCGAATCGCAAAAAGTGCTCTGGTCCTAACCTGGGAAATCCTTCCGGGGCTGAAGTGGTTAAAAAAACAAATAAACTGTTTATTTTAGACTATGAGAGTTATCCTTCCCGGGATGAATGAACGTGTAAATAGTAAAGAAAGGGCAGCGATCCAGGGGGTTGCGTAAACGGAAAGGGAGTTGACTATTTGTTACACAGCACATTTTAATAAAAAAAGATTTGCCTGGAGCTCTGCTCTGCTATAACCCGTGTTCAGTGAAGCCCCTGCATAATGGCTACTGTACATCTAGATACACACGTGACATAAAATATGTCCAGGACACAATACTGGTCTAAAATAGTGAAATAGTTAAAATAGAAAGCGTTACTTAACCACTTCAGCCCCGGAAGGATTTGCCCCCTTCCTGACCAGAGCCCTTTTTGCGATTCGGCGCTGCGTCGCTTTAACTGACAATTGCGCGGTCATGCGGCGTTGTAACCAAACAAAATTTGCGTCCTTTTTTCTCCACAAATAGAGCTTTCTTTTGGTGGTATTTGATCACTGCTGCTTCATTTCTAATCGCCGCTATAAACAAAAGAAGAGCGACAATTTTGCAAAAAAAAACAAATTTCTTACATTTTCCTAAAAATACAAATTAAAAAAATATATATAAAAAAAACATTTTTTTTTCATCGGTTTTGGCCGATTTATATTCTTCCTCATATTTGTGATAAAAAAATCACAATCGGCGTTTATTGATTGGTTTGCGCAAAAGTGGCCGCGTTTACGGATGATGAGAATTCATTTCTGGGGTTTTTATTTTTTTACTAGTAATGGCGGCGATCTGCGATTTTTAGCGGAACTGCGATATTGCGGCGGACATGTCGGACCATTTTGACACTTTTTTGGGACCATTGGCATTTATACAGCGATCAGTGCTATAAAAATGCACTGATTACTGTGTAAATGCCATTGGCAGTGAAGGGGTTAACCTGCAGGGGGCGCTCTAAGGGTTAACTATGTTCCCTGGGCGTGTTCTAACTGTCTTAGTGTTTGACTGGCAGGGGGAGGGGCGTGATCACAGCTTCCATGTACAGG
>BLSH010489184.1:1745512-1769017 GCA_018402905.1 Glandirana rugosa
TCCAATTGGGGAAGTGACGGTTACCGTAAATGTGTCATTAGTCACTGACACTTTTTTGGGACCATTGGCATTCATACAGCGATCAGTGCTATAAAAATGCACTGATTACTGTGTAAATGCCATTGGCAGTGAAGGGGTTAACCTGCAGGGGGCGCTTTAAGGGTTAACTATGTTTCCTGGGCGTGTTCTAACTGTCTTTGTGTTTGACTGGCAGGGGGAGGGGAGTGATCACAGCTTCCATGTACAGGAAGGCTGTGATCACTCCCTTCCCCCTCTAACAGAACGGAGGTCTGTGTTTACTTACACGGACCTCCGTTCTTTCACTCCGGGGGGGGGGCATCGCGGGTAGCCGGTGGAGATCGAGTCCGCTGCACCCGCTCCCTGGACCTCCCCGGACACAGTGAGCGCGCAAGCGCGCCTCCGGCGGTTGACGGTCGGCAAGTGATTAAATATTGCAGCGCCGTTCTACACTGCAGAACACTTAGTGCCATAAATGATGAGGCCTCCGGTAGGGATTGGGGGACAAGGACCACAAAAAAGAATATTGTAAAGTGCTACGCAAACTGTCAGCGCTATATAAATCCTGTATAATAATAATAATAATTTATTTACAATTCATTACTTTTCTTCCTTGTGTTTCACTTTAATTTCTGTGTTTCTGCTTACACTGGTTGGAGTTTTCTGATCTATGGTCTCTTTCCCCCACTCGCTCATTCGCTGCACATTCACTGCCAGCCAATCGAATCAGTCTTACCGAATCGGTCACCTTTGACGCAGAGTTGGCACTGCTGCACAGCTTTGTTCACTTCAGGGTTCTTGTCAGTGACTGAGATTCTCGTAATCTTCAAGAAATAAAGAACTCTTTGATACACGTGACAGTATTTACAGCTTCTGATTGGTTCCACTTTTTTACAAGACATACGCTGCAAGGAACAGGATTCCAACTGTGAGGAATTGCTGGGCTCTTTGCCTTCATTGAATTGCTTCTAAGGCTGGGGTCAGACATGTGCGGTGCGAATTGAAGCTCTGTTTTCACAGCTAATTGACAAATAGTTGTTCAGCGTTTCAGGTCAGTTTTTGATCAGGATCAGTTCAGAATTTTATTCTGTATACACAACTGAATGGCATGTGCGATTTAGAAGCGTTCCCATAGAAGTCAATGGGCCTGAATTCGCACCTGAGCCCGACCGCACTGCTCAGAAAACCGTCAGGACTCTTTTTCAATTCAAACTGAATCTGCACCCCGTCTGTACCGGACATATGTGGACAGGCACAATAGAAAGCAATGTTCTTTCATGTGTCATGCGAATTGGATGCGCTGTAAGCCACATCTAATTTGCATAGGTGTGAACCCAGCCTAAAAGTGCTAGCTACCTGGCTGTCTTCTGCTTTTCTAAGACCCCTTTCACACTGAGTGCTAGTTCATACCAGATGCAGTTCTGGGCACTTTTTTCTGCACTAAAATGCATGCACACATTTTCCATGTATTCCAATGTCTCTAGTTCACACCAGTGCAGTCAGTTTCCGTTGCAGAAAAAATGTAGAGCATGCTGCATTTTTTTCTGCACAGAACTGCACTGGAAGATAGCAAATTGTATCAAAAACGCGCTTGAACTGCGTGTGGTGTGCACTGTAAGCAAAAACTCATCCAGAGTGCATTTTTTGTGTTGTAACTTGGCCCTAAAAATGCATGCAGTGTTTTCCATGTATTCCAATGGCTTTATTTCCATACCTTCCAACATTTTGAAATGGGAATGAGGGAAACCTACTAGCAAATGTATGGACACGCCCCCTGCCACACCCCCCTTAACCACTTCAGCCCCGGAAGGATTTTACACTTTAGGACCGGAGCCCTTTTTGCGATTCGGCGCTGCGTCGCTTTAACTGACAATTGCGCGGTCATGCAACGTTGTACCCAAACAGAATTTGCGTCCTTTTTTTCCCACAAATAGAGCTTTCTTTTGGTGGTATTTGAACCCCTCTGTGTCATTTCTGATCACCGCTATAAACAAAAGAAGAGCGACAATTTTGCAAAGAAACCCAAGTTTCTTACTTTTTGCTAAAATACAAATCCAAAAAAAAAAAAATATAAAAAAAACATTTTTTTCATCGGTTTTGGCCAATTTATATTCTTCCTCATATCTGTGATAAAAAAAATTGCGATCGGCGTTTATTGATTGGTTTGCGCAAAAGTTTCCGCGTTTACGGATGAGAAAATGAGAATTCATTTCTGGGGTTTTTATTTTTTTTTATTTTTTACTAGTAATGGCGGTGATCTGCGATTTTTAACGATACTGCGATATTGCAGCGGACATGTCGGACCATTTTGACACTTTTTTGGGACCACTGGCATTTATACAGCAATCAGTGCTATAAAAATGCATTGATTACTGTGTAAATGCCATTGGCAGTGAAGGGGTTAACCTGGGGGAGGGGCACTCTAAGGGTTAACTGTGTTCCCTGGGCGTGTTTTAACTGTCTTAGTGCTGGGCTGGCAGGGGAAGGGGAGTGATCACAGCTTCCATATAGATCAGTGGTTCTCAACTCCTGTCCTCAGGACCCGCCAACAGGCCAGATTTTAAGTATTACCTTGGGGAGATGCAGACTAGAACACTGCAATCACTGAGCAGCAAATGATATCACCTGTGATGTATTTCAGTTATCCTGCAAACCTGGCCTGTTGGGGGGTCCCGAGGACCGGAGTTGAGAACCACTGATATAGAGGAAGGCTGTGATCACAGCCCTTCCCCCTCTCACAGAACGGAGATCCGTGTTTACATGCGGGGGCATCGCGGGTAGCCAGCGGAGATCGAGTCCACCCTACCCGCTCCCTGCCCCCCCCCCCCGAACACAGTGTGCGCACGCTCACAGTGCGCAATCTGGCAGCCGCCGTCATATGACGGCGATTTGCCTAGCAGAGCCATCTTGTTGCCATCAACCTGCGGTTGGCGGTTGGCAAGTGGTTAAAGGAGAATTAACCAAAAAAAAAAAAGGGTTAATTAAATCCACACGTGCTTTTTTTACCACTACTATTCCTTTATATTGGCTTTTAAAATTTACAAAAATGCAGCAATTTAGAATTTGGATCAGAGGTTTAGCATTGTAAACCACTTGACCCGGGTAGACCTGATGCCTACAAACCTCATACCTCTGCAATCCCTTTTAAATAAAAACAACACACTGCTTCGGAGAAATTGGCCGTTAGGCCATTTATTTAAACACAACCAATTTATAAACATTTAATCAATACAGAACATGTTTATTTTGGCGGGTGGTGATCCCAGGAGGCCCCCAAAAACACCCATCTCATACTAATTTTGATATACCGCCACACACCCAGCCGCAATACCCCGGCTCGGGTAACAACCTTTTCCAGTTAACCTGTGTAACTGGGACCAATCCATTGAGGACTCCATACCTACGATGAATCCTTCCCAACCAGACCAAATTGACAGGCCTCCTGAGACCACGCCACCGCTCGCGGGCGTAAAGCCTTACGCCCGTGAGCCCCTCCACGCCCGCAACGCCCTGTTAACCCAATGCTCCACAGGTCAATGCCCACCGCATTCAAATGCACTCCATCCCCCCTAAGATAGCGCCAAGTGTCTGACTCCAAATCAGTGTGTCTTACCAGAAAGCCCCCGTTCCGTGATATAAAACGGCCAACTTCCTTGTTCACTTTCACCCTGGCCTTGTTAATTTTTGACACCGACCTTGCGAAACGCCACGACGTGCGTGCCACTATGTCCGACCATATAAAAATAGTCCCCGGGAAATCCGCTTGAAGACGCAAGAAATCAAACTTAACGTCACGTATTAGGTGTCTCATAGACCGAACCCCCAAATCATTTCCTCCCGCGTGCACTACCAATATATCCGGGGCCCCGTCCAAAGCAGCAAACTTCTCGAACTCCGGCAGAACACAGCACCACAGCAGGCCCGGCATCCCAATCCACCTTATTGTCGCAGCATCCCTGGATAAGCCCAGCTGGCAACCATTCGGTCGCACATCCGCCCATTTTGCCCCCCAAAACACGTACGAGTGCCCCAGTACCCAGACCAAGGCCGGTTCACCATCTGTAAAAGAACATAACAAACATAATAACCACCTATTACCTTAAAGCTGCTGTAAACCAAAGAACAACCCAACTTAAACGCCTAAAATAAGCTGCGGTCGAACATATAACTTAAAACGATCCGACTCCCACCTGCCTATTCGTCTCACCACTGCGTCGTCCAAGCCCCACCTGGCTGCCTCAATGGCAGCCCCGATGCGGAAGGAGTGTGGCGAAAACTCAGTTGGAGGGAGGCCTTCGGCCTCCAAACAACGCCTAAAAACTGCCATGAACTGATAAACCGACAAAGGCTTGCCGTCCTCATGAATCAACAAGGACCCACTACCCTCCGGGCGACAACGCAAATACTCTTCCACCGCCGCCACCGGGCACACAGAGGAACCCCGAACGGGGAACAGTCGAACCCTTGCCCCTTTACCTACCTGGTCTGTTTTTGAGTGTCGTATGCTCACCACCACGGACCCGTCTTCCTTGGTAACATCACTCACCTATAGGCCGCCATGCACCGCTGTGCCCCAACGAGTTCTTTCACCCGGAAGGCCCCAAAGAAGGCCAGGCTAAACGCGGTGCGGAATAATAACGCCTCGTATCCCGAGGAGCAAACTACCCGAACCCGGGACCCCAAACTCTGAAGTATAGGAAACGTAACCGGCCTACGACTGTCTGGCTTACTGGAGCCTTTTCTGTAACCTTTCAAAGCCTGAAGGATCCGAAACCCCTTTGTCATGTCCCTGAACCCTGATAGCTTACACCAAAACGCAATTCCGGCCAGCTTGCGGTTGAGGGAGGCCACCGAAATCTTACGCCCGAAATTCCTACCAATGAAATACAATAATACTGATTCAGCCCCCTCACTATCTGCGCTCACACCCGTCTCTAGCAACAGCCGCCTCCATTCCAACCAAGCATCAGAATAAACCACCCAGGTGCCCTCACTTATCGACTTCCGGATCAAACCTGCGGCGACTCCAAGGCAATCCGCCGCAGTAAGCGCACCACCGGCGGAGACGCTGCCGACAATCGATTGATCACTTGTACCACCCCCAGGTTATCACAATGAAGCCTCACCTTCTTATTGCGGAATACTGTTCCCCATACCTCCAATGCCACCAGCACCGGGAACAACTCCAACAGAACCAGATTTTTACAGAACCCTGCCTCCAGCCACGACAACGGGCAGCGCTCTGTGCTCCACTTGCCACCCAGGAACGCACCATACCCCAGGGACCCGGCCGCGTCCGTGAACAGCTCCAAGTCAAAACTGCTGACCGGACCTTGCTGCCACAATGACCGGCCATTAAAATTTTGCAGGAACATGTCCCACACTTGCAGATCCGCCCTATGCTCCCTGGACAGCGTCACAAAGTGGCGGGGGGAAGAAACGCCCGACGTCGCTGATGACAGCCTGCGACAGAAAATCCTGCCCATCGGAAGAATCCGACAGGCAAAATTAAGCTTACCAAGCAGAGATTGAAGAGCCCTCTCCTCCGGTAACCTGCATTCCATGGCCACCGAATCGATTACCACCCCAAGGAAGGTAATTCGCGGTGACGGCCCCTCGGTCTTGTCGGCCGCTAGGGGAATCCCGAAACGCTCCGCTACGTGTTGCAGGGTAGCCAACAAAATCCCACACAACTTATGTTCCGGAGGACCTATACATAGGAAGTCATCCATGTAGTGTATGATCGAACTGACCCCAGACACCTCACGAACCACCCACTCCACAAAGGAACTAAACTGCTCAAATAATGTGCAAGAGATGGAACAACCCATGGGGAGACAACGGTCCACATAGAATAGCTCCATCCACCTGCAGCCCAACAAGTGAAAACTCTCAGGGTGTACCGGGAGTAGCCGAAAGGCCGACTCCACGTCCGCCTTCGCCATGAGAGCACCCCGACCATACCGCCTAACCCATTTGATCGCCGCATCGACAGAGGTGTATGACACCGCACACGCCTCTGGGTCGATGGCGTCATTAACAGAACCCCCTTTGGAAACGATAAGTGGTGAATCATCCGAAACTTGCCTGGTTCTTTCTTAGGAACCACTCCCAGAGGAGACACCACCAAGTTGCCAAGAGGGGGACTACGAAAGGGGCCGGCCATCCGGCCCAACTCCACCTCCTTAGCCAGCTTTTCCGACACCACTTCCGGGTGAAGCTTAGCGGAACGCAAATTGTCTGCAAAGGGGGGGAACACATTTAGGGAACACGGAATCCTAAAACCGTTCGCAAACCCCTCCTCCAACAGGCGCGCCGCCGCCCTGTCCGGGTACTTACTTAGAAAGGGGCGCAGCGTTCGCACGTTCACCGGTGTCCTCCCCTTTTCCAGCAGCATCGACGGCACGTCCTTTACCCTGTCTAATACAGCGGGATAGAGAGTGCGCCCCGCCGCATCCCGAACACTCATGCGGGAATCTGCAACTACCCCCGAAACGACAACCTCCCTCATTGTATTGCCAGCATAACCCCTTACGTTTAATGACCGGCTGTCCTGGGGTTCCCTCACCGCCGGTCCCCCCTTGAAAAAACGAGGGAGGCCCCACCCTAGCGGGCGTCATCAACCTCATCCAAAGACTAATGTCTTTGTGGTCCCAACGCATGTCCGGTCGCGGAGCCTTCCGTTGCCGGAACTGCTCGTCGTATCGTAACCATGCCAGGCCCCCGTACACCCTGTGGGCCTCACTAATGGCATCTAAATAGCAGAACAAAGGGGAACAGCACTCTGGCCGTCTCTCCCCTATAATGCTGGCCATAATGCCAAACGCCTGTAGCCAATTGGCAAACGTCCGCGGAATAAAGCGAGCGCGCCTACGCTCCTCCTCGTTGCAGCGGGACTCCTATGACCGCACCCGGCCCAAGTTAAAACGCTCTAGAGGAAGCAATGAAAAGATGTCCACGTACTCACCTCGCCATAACCGTTCTCGTACTTCCTGTTTCAGGTGAGCCCCCAAGGGGCCCTCGAAACATACGTAAGCCTCCCCCTTCGCGGCCTCGGAGACACCCGAGGCCGTCGGCGGCACCCCGTCCCCCGCACCTTCTACAGGCGCGGGGGGTGACATTCCCGCTGCAGCGTGCCCCACCTCCTGGGAGCCAACCGCCCCTGCGGGAGGCGTCACCCATGCGTCCGCCGGCATGCCCGCCCGCTGCCCCAAAGCCCGTGTGTCACACCCACCCGCCGCCGGTGCCCCCCCAGACGCAGCGGTCCCGACCACCGCTGCGTGAGGGGTAGGATCAGCCAATCTGGCCACGTCCTTTACCATGTCTAATACAGCAGGACAGAGAGTGCGCCCCGCCGCATCCCGAACACTCATGCCGGAATCGGCAACTACCCCCGAAACGACAACCTCCCTCATTGTATTGCCAGCATAACCCCTTACGTTTAATGACCGGCTGTCCTGGGGTTCCCGCACCGCCGGTCCCCCCTTGAAAAAACGAGGGAGGCCCCGCCCTAGCGGGCATCATCAACCTCATCCAAAGACTAATGTCTTTGTGGTCCCAACGCATGTCCGGTCGCAGAGCCTTCCGTTGCCGGAACTGCTCGTCGTATCGTAACCATGCCAGGCCCCTGTACACCCTGTGGGCCTCACTAATGGCATCTAAATAGCAGAACAAAGGGGAACAGCACTCTGGCCCTCTCTGCCCTATAACGCTGGCCATAATGGCAAACGCCTGTAGCCAATTGGCAAACGTCCGCGGAATAAAGCGAGCGTGCCTAAGCTCCTCCTCGTCGCAGCGGGACTCCTCTGACCGCACCCAGTCCAAGTTAAAACGCTCTAGAGGAAGCAATGAAAAGATGTCCACGTACTCACCTTGCCATACCCATTCTCGTACTTCCTGTTTCAGGTGAGCCCCCAAGGGGCCCTCGAAACATACGTAAACCTCCCCCTTCGCGGCCTCGGAGACACCCGAGGCCGTCGGCGGCACCCCGTCCCCCGCACCTTCTACAGGCGCCGGGGGTGACATTCCTGCTGCAGCGGGCCCCGCCTCCTGGGAGCCAACCGCCCCTGCGGGAGGCGTCACCCATGCGTCCGCCGGCATGCCCGCCCGCTGCCCCAAAGCCCGTGTGTCACCCCCACCCGCCGCCGGTGCCCCCCCAGATGCAGCGGTCCCGACGACCGCTGCGTGAGGGGTAGGACCAGCCAATCTGGCCGCTAGGGCCCTCCTATCAACTCCCAACAACAAGCACAAACTATCACACATGACAGATAGAGAATGTGGTATGCACTCACCAGGCTGCCCGGGCGGGGCCCCCACAGCCGTTGTCCCGGATTCCACCGCCGACGACCTCTCAACTTCTGCGTCATCTGAACTGGACCTTTCGCCCTCAGAGCGAGGCGACGATCTCCACTGGCGTTGACGGATGCTGGCATCACCGAGGGAGACAGGCCGCTGCGCCACCCCGCGCCTCACCAAAGGCCTCCTCCCGTGACCGGACCGTCTCCTCTTCGTAGTGGACTCTCCCACACCGCCGTGCCTGGAATCCTCTTTGGGACCGGCCGCACTGCCCGTGCGCCAGGCAGAGGTGCCTGCCGCTCCCACCGACTGGCAGGCAACGCTGGGACCGCTCCCCCGCCGAGTCAGCCCCCCAGCCGGAACATCACCAGACAGGGCCACCGCCATCTGCACACTCCCACGTCGCCCAGGCGGGGCGGGGGACCCGGACACCGCCCGGCCCCGCCTAGTGGAGCTGCGCCTGTGAAGGGGATTCCTCCCAGGGGACCGGCCCGCCGAAGGCTGAGGAGGCCGAGCCGGTCCTCCCAGAGGGTCCGTCACTGGGCTCCCAGGTTGGCGCCTCGCTCCAGGAGAGGCGGCCGGACTGTACCCCTCCTGCCCTCCTTCTTTGGACAGGTCCACTCCAAGCTCCTCCTTCCGCTCCTGGAGCCAGCCCGCGCCGCGATGAGCGGCGGCCGCGCGAAGCTGGCGCAGCATGCTCTCTACGTCCATGAGGCCTGGTCGAATGCAGCTGACAGCACAGGTCCTCTCTCGATTCTCTCCTGTTCCCGCTCTGCCTCTTGGAACCCCGCCTAGCCTATAAAAACCTAACCCACCCCCATCTAAACATGCCCTCCCCTTGGCTCCCTTAACCCCTAGTATGCCCAGGACACCCTGTCATGCGGCCCTGCGCTCATGTCTTTTCCTTTCCTTTGCTGCGGGCCCGTCTTTTTGAAAGATAAAAAGTGCATTTTATATACAACTAAATAGATCAGACCAAAATGAGGGACAAATGAGGAGGAAAGGGGGACAGAGGGACATTGCTGCAAATCAGGGACAGTCCCTCCAAATCAGTGATGGTTGGGAGCAGAAAAAACATAGAGCATGCTACATTTTTTCTGCACAGAACTGTACTGGAACATAGCAAATTGTGTTGACACCACACGCAGTTCCAGTGCGTTTTTGATACAATTTGCTATGCTCCAGTACAGTTTTTTCTGCACCGGAAACCGACCGGAAACTGACTGCACTGGTGTGAGCTAGAGCCTTTGGAAAACACTGTGCATGTATTCTTAGTGCAGAAAAAAAATGCACAGAACTGCATCTGGTGTGAACTAGCACTGAGGCAGTTTTCAGGCATTTTAGCGCTAGAAATAGTGCCTGTAAAGCGTCTGAAAACTGCCTCCCATGCCGCCCCAATGTGAAAGCCTGAGTGCTTTCACACTGAGGCAGAGGGCTTGCGGGATGGGAAACAAAGTCCTGCAAGCAGCATCTTTGGGGCGGTTTAGGAGTGGTGTATACAGCGCTCCCAACCCACTGCCCATAGGAATAAATGGGCAGCACTTCTGAAGCGCCTGAAAAGCGATTGGGAAGTGCCGCAACATGGGAGTTTTTAACCCACTCTAGCGGCCAAAAAGCGCTGCTAAAACAGTGGAGAAGTGCCGCTAAAACAAGTGGTGCCGCGGCCCCAGTGTGAAAGGGGTCTTAGTCTCCGACTTGGAACAAATATGCAGTTAATAACATCAGGGTAATATAGATGGAAGACCTGAGCTCATCCCCCACAGTTACCACCTTTGTTTCACTCGACTCTCCCTTCTAGATTGTAAGCTCTAATGAGCAGGACCCTCTGAGTCCCCCTGTATTGAATTGTATTGTCTACCCTAACCGGTAAAAAAGCGCTGCGCAAACTGTTGGCGCTATATAAATCCTGTATAATAATAATCTTCAAGTTTGTTATTTTCATTTACTCTATATTGCCAAAAGTATTGTGACACCTGCCTTTACACGCACATGAACTTTAATGGCATCCCAGTCTTAGTCCGTAGGGTTCAATATTGAGTTGGCCCACCCTTTGCAGCTTTAACAGCTTCAACTCTTCTGGGAAGGCCGTCCACAAGGTTTAGGAGTGTCTATGGGAATGTTTGACCATTCTTCCAGAAGTGCATTTGTGAGGTCAGACACTGATGTTGGATGAGAAGGCCTGGCTCGCAGTCTCCTCTCCAATTCACCCTAAAGGTGTTCTATCAGGTTGAGGTCAGGAATCTGTGCAGGCCAGTCAAGTTCTTCCACCCCAAACTCGCTCATCCATGTCTTTTATGGACCTTGCTTTGTGCTCTGGTGCGCAGTCATGTAGGAAAAGGAAGGGGCCATCCACAAACTGTTCCCACAAAGAGGAGAGCATGAAATTGTCCAAAATGTCTTGGTATGCGGACGCCTTAAGAGTTCCCTTCACTGGAACTAAGGGTCAAGTCTAACCCCTGAAAAACAACCCCACACCATAACCCCCCCTCCACCATATGATTTAGACCAGTGCACAAAGCAAGCTCCATAAAGAAATGGATGAGCGAGTTTGGGGTGGAGGAATGTGACTGGCCTGCACAGAGTCCTGACCTCAACCCAAAAGAACACCTTCGGGGTGAATTGGGGCGGAGACTGCAAGGCCTTCTAGTTCACATCAGTGCCTGACCTCACAAATGCTTCTGGAACAATGGTCAAACATTCCCATAGACACACTCCTAAACCTTCCCAGAAGAGTTGAAGCTGTTATAGCTGCAAAGGGTGAGCCAACTCAATATTGAAGCCTACGGACTATGACTGGGATGCCATTAAAGTTCATGTGCGTGTAAAGGCAGGTGTCCTAATACTTTTGACAATATAGTGTATGTACCCCCATCCCCCTTAGCATGGTGCCCAAGGCTGTTGCCTCTACTGCCTTATGATTACAGGGTATAGTTGGAAGACCTAATATTCAAGTTTGTTATAGGATGGTGCTTCAGCCAGTGTCTGAGACAGTGGAAGGAGAAGCTCCTGCTTCATCTTTGTAGCCCTCCAGCACAGTGCCTTCCTTGGGTAGGTATAGTTGGAGTATAGTTGAAAGACATGATTTTCCAGCTTGTGGCTGAGACAGGGGAAGAAGAAGCCATAGAAAAGAAAACAAGGGGAAAAAAAAGACCCTTTAATAACACTTAGTGGACTTTAAAGTCTGTGTAATTAGGAGTGAGGTAACACAATATCGTTTAAAACAGACTTTATTACATATGCATGATAAAAGAGCTCATAGGTCAAAAGAGACCATACAAATTATCCATCATAAGATACAATTATCATAAAACAACAATAAAATATTGGACAACTAAAAGTAGTTGAGTAGTTGGACTGCCGTGTTTCGCAGAACATAGCTGCTTCATCAGGGAAACCACGTAGACGTCTGGAAAATGTATTATTTCACAAAACATTACAATATAGGTCATTGCATTATACATACAGGCATCACCATTTAAATAGGATAGTGGCTTAGGGGAAAGGAGAAGCTCTCTCCCCAGCACAGCACCTAAGGCAGGTGCCTCTATTGCCTCACAACAGACCTGCTCCAAAAATTAAAAGAATATATTATCCCAGCATTTCATATTCCTCATATGTGTTTATTGTACTATGTACTTGTGTTAAATAGTACCCTGCCCTCAATATATGCATCTTTTGTTTAAAACTTAATGGATACCTCTGAGCTTGGGGGTGAGTGTCTCTACTGTCAACAGCCCAGATCTGTTTTTATTGCCTTCCCTTTTCTATTTTCATTCTTTTTACTTAGGCCATTTTGGCCCACAGGGTTCTTGACAGCACTTCAGGGTTATACGTGGTGTGGTTACTCACATCAGTCCCTACCCTCAAGGAGCTTACAATCTAAGGTCCCTATCTCACATTCATACACATACCAGGGCCAATTTAGACAGGATCTAATTTACCTACCAGCATGTCTTTGGAGTGTGGGAGGAAACCAGAGGACCTGGAAGAAACCCACGCAGGCACAGGGAGAACATGCAAACTCCAGACAGGTAGTGTCGTGGTTGGGATTCGAGCCAGCGACCCATTTGCTGCTATCCACTACACCACTGTGCATCTTCCCTCTTGTTTATTGTTTCTGTGCTTTTGATATATGAGCAATGCTGTTGTTTTTTCTGTCTTTAAAAATAACAATAAAAATATTGAAAGTAAAAAAAAGTATCCTGTAATCTCTGTATTGCTTCTTTTGTGGAAAATACCTTGTGATTCTACCAGTCCCTCCTATTTCAAACTGACCTTACTAGGCATAAGAGCACATCCAGCCCAGCGTGGTCAGTTTTCTGGGTGTGCTGGAAGAACGTGCCTGTTTTCCAATGATCAAACTTGTGCTAACCCCTGCCCCCCCCCCCCCCACACACACACACACACACAGCCATTTCCTGGCAAGAGCAGTGCACTGCTGTTTCTTCCACCCCAACTCTTTATGCAGCTGAGAACAGAGATTATGTATATTTATATACAGTATATATGTACACACAAATGTTTTGTCTTTTATTTCTATTTTTAACTAAATATCTATTTACAAGGTATGGGTTCAGGTATATGATCATGCGCCACCTAACAAGTCCAAAAAAAGCAGTTTAGGACAGGGACATTTTTGAAGGTTTGGTGGCACCAGGCAGAGAGCCCAGACTGCATTATGCATAGATATATTACATAAAAATGCTCAGCATGGATTCCACCCTCTTCCTGAATGCTCAGTTGTTGGGTTTTCCTGCAGTAGTCACATGATCAGCCCTGGTGTTGCAATAAGAGAAAACTAATGGGAACAGATACAAGCCAATCACATGAGATCGAATAATTTAGGGGGAGTACAGTACATCAATCATTTAGGATATAAACTTATACGAGGAAGCCAGTTTAGAATTTGCCATTTTTTAAAAAAAAACTCTGTACCTATCAACACACAGGGCCACTTTAACCACTTCAGCCCTGGAAGGTTTTACCCCTTTTATGACTAGGCTATTTTTTGCGATTCGGCACTGCGTTACATTAACTGACAATTGTGCGGTCGTGCAATGTTGTACCCAAACAAAATTGATGTCCTTTTTTCCCCACAAATAGAGATTTCTTTTGGTGGTATTTGATTACCTCTGCATTTTTTATTTTTTGCACTATAAACAAAAAAAACACAGACAATATTGGAAAAAAACAATATTTTTTTACTTTCTGCTATAATACATATACAATAAAAAAAAATTTAAAAATTAATCTATTTAGGCCAATATGTATTCTGCTACATATTTTTGGTAAAAAAAAATCCCAATAAGTATATATTCATTGGTTTGCACAAAAGTTATAGTGTCCACATAGGATGGGATATTTTTATTAAATTTTTATTTATTTATTTATTTTTACTTGTAATGGCGTCAATCAGCGAATTTTAGCGGGACCACAACATTGTGGAGGACAAATCGGACACCTAACTGACACTAAGTGACACTTTTTTGGGGACCAGTGACACTAATACAGTGATCAGTGCAAAAGAATATGTACTGTCACTGTACTGACACTGGCAAGGAAGGGGTTAACAGGGGCAATCAAAGGGTTAAGTGTGTCCCTAGGGAGTTCTTCCTAACTGTGTGGAGGATGGTTTGACTGGGGAAAGAAAGAGATCCGTGCTCCTGCTTAGCAGAAACTCAAGATCTCTCTCTTTCCCTCTGATGGAACGGTGATCTGCCTTGTTTTCATAGGCAGATTGCCGTTCTGCCTCTTCCGGGAATGATTGCGGTTGGCTGGCGGACATCGGGATCCGCCGGGCTCACTGATTGTCTCCCCCAAACCAAACAGCGTGCGAACGCACCTCCGGCAGCGTGCGCGCCCTCCAGAGCTACTGCACAAAACGACGTACAGGTACGTTGTTTCGTGCAGCCGGGCCGCTGCAGTAAATGTGCGTAAGGTGGTCCGGAACTGGTTATAGTATGTACAACGACAAAACTTTTTAGTTTTGGACAGAATAAGGAATAGTTTAATTCTGTTTTGTATGTCCCTTTGAAGAGAATTACCCCCATTTCCCTTCCTATAGACACAACAGGAAGTACATGGAAATCTTTCTAATAAAAGAAAAATCCTCTTCTAGAAAATTTTCTCCATAACAAGTATTCCCATGGACTATATTCCTGTTCTGGTGACGACTCAAATTTTTGCATTTTTCCCTTCACTTCCCCATTGTATCCAAAACTAAGAAGATAATGTTTATAACTTTAAATTCACTCAGAAGATGCAAGCATATATAATTCGAATCACTAAAACCTCAGATAATCCTCACATGTTAAAGCGGAGTTCCACCCAAAAGTGGAACTTCCACTTTAAAGGAAAGTGACCCCCTGACATGCCCCAATTGGCATGTCATATTTTTGGGGGGGACCGGAGACCCTGTTTTCACAGGGTCCCAGGTCCACTTCCTCTCCTAGAGCCGCGGCTCCAGAAGGAAATTCACCTTCCCCCTCCCTCTCGGCGATCTTCTGGGACACATCACAGGTCCCAGAAGATACACTGGCCATTCACAAGGCGCAGCACGACTCATGCATGTGTAGTGCGTGCCCGGCTTTGAAGCCAAAACCGGGTGCCCACACTTGTGATGCTGGCGCTGCCGAGGGGAGGGTGAGAGAAGCGAGCCCTCGGGGGACCGCACCGCTGGAGCGTCCGATTGTTAAAAGCCAGCAGCTGCACTTTTTGTAGCTGCTGACTTTTACCTGGGTGGAACTCCACTTTAATGTCATTTTAAATTTCTTTTCAAACCTTTTACATCTGCAGCTTTTATTAAAATCATACCCAGTGATCCTGCTATCAAGGTCCTTGTTCAGGAATTTCCTGGTATTGGGTGACAACACTCTGTGCCTTTTTCTTAGTTGTGTTCCTGTGTTGTCACCCTGTCACATGTGCTTCTAGTGAAGACTACATATGGCCATGCCAACACAGATTACCCAAGTGTGCTCAACTTATTGATAAGAAGCCTGCCCTGGGCAGTGCCATGATGCCCCCGCTGGAGTGCCTGTAGACAGAAAACAGCCAAAAGAAGCTGTAGAAGATCAGTAGCTTTGGGGCTTAAAGATGAATTAGAAAGTGGAAAATAGCATTTTCTAAAAGAAAAAAAACATGAGGGCTCCAGAACTGGGCACAGTATTTTAAATGAGGTCTAATTAAAGACCACATATGTAGAACTTTAGTTGGACCCCCTATAGAATACCATGCCCTACATTAGCCTGATGCATAAAGATACTGAAGGATATTAGACTGTCTGGGTCTTAAGAGTTCCCTGAGATGTCTACTGAGAAGATGGAACTTTTTGTTGCTATTTTTTGGCATCCTGTACCCCCATGCAGCTGGCCATGGATGGATCAAAATTTGATTCATATGTGACCGCGTCTGTTCAACAGAAGTTGATCATTTGGAGCCAGTTATCTGCACCCTTGTGTCACGTACCTGGTGGGTAGAGCCTGCTCTATGCAGAGGATGGCCTTTCTTACACCTCTGACTCGGGGCCCCTGGTAGAGTACACAGGTTGTGCAGGAGTGCAGAGTCGCACAAGTGCCGGTAGACGTGCTTGCTGCTGGTGGAGTAGTACGCCAGATGGCAGCGGATCTCCTTAGGGCAGGAACAGGCTGGTACTTTAGCCATAGAGCAAGTTCCAGTGGCAGATGGACAGGTGCTAGCAACTTGGTAGTTCCAAAGTGACTGGAACATTAGCAGTCAGACAAACCGGGTCATACACAGAACGAACAGATCAAGTACAAATGCGAAGGCAGGAGAATGGTCAAAGAACAAGCCGGGGTCGATGCAGGTGGATAACAGGAATAGTCAGGAGCAAGCCGGGTCAGTATTTCAAGAGCTGATGCAGATAACAAAAAACAGAACAATCACAGAACGCTGTAGATGAGAAAACACTGATCCTGGGTGCTGATCCAGCTTAAATAGCCCATTTGCCACCCTTATCTGTCATGGAATGCTCTGCACACATTCGAACATGCGCATATGCATCCAAATGCTCGGAGTTCCGCACATGCGCATATGCGTTTGCACGTTAGCATACGCTAACGCTCCTCTTCTTCCAGGCATTCAGGAAAAAGGGATTTGTCTGCGTCAATTATTCTGTCTTCTGATCGAGCCTTCCTGACACCCTGTCAAATTGGGTTGAATGTCTGTATCTGTGCGGCTGCTGTGTTCCTATAGACTTAAATGGGCTGCCTGCAAGGAAAACAACTGGTGGCTCAAGCTGCATGGACTATGGGCCTCAGCGCACATGTGAATGAAGCTTTAAAGCAGGGGTCCTCAACCCTCGAGCCGTGGACTAGTGCCGGTCCATGGCCTGTTGATGACCGGGCCACAGAGGGCTACCACAGACTGCGGTCGACGCTTAACACCTGCTGTGCAGCCATGCCCATGTGTACTCTCCTGGCTGCTCCGACCACCCGGCCGATGATGTCATCCAATCAGCAAGGCAGGGGGTGGGAGGAGCTGCAGATTGGAATGGAGAGCTCCTCCCGCCCCCTGCATCACTGATAGGAAGACATCGTTGGGCAGGTGGGGGACACGGGGGAGGACACACGGACCAAGTACAAAGGTAGGAGTCCTAAGCAGGGGAGGCAGAGATTAGAATAGGGAGAAAGGAAAGGGGGGGGGGACTGCAGGGGCACTGTGATGAAGAAGGCTGTGATTGCTAGGGGCACTGTAATATAAAGGGGAGTGTACTGTAAAGGGGCATTGTAATGATTACAGTGCCCCTTTACAGTGTAGTCCCCTTTACATCACAGCCCCCCTTTACATTTTACTACCCCCTTTATAGAGAAGTCCCCTTTACATCACAGTTCCCCCTTTACATCACAGTGCCCCCCAGGCTATTCTGTTCAATGGGAGCGCACTGAACGGGGATCTTTCCCCTGCTCGCGGACCCTCCCCCCTCTCTCCGCAGCTGCTGCGCTGTGAGAATGGACAGGAGCCACTGAATGGCAGCTCCGCACCTTCTCAGCAGCAAACAGGCTGGAATTCACACAGCAATGGTGTGAATCCAGCCTAAAGGGGCACTGTAATGTAAAGGGGGGACTGCGGATGTGAAGGGGAACTGAGGGAACTGATATAAGGATGGAACTGTGCTGTAAAGGGGGGTTGTGGTGTGAAGGGGGGCTGAGGACAGATTCCATGAATATCCCATCACCCGATCCCCCTCCCCCCCCCCCTGGCCCCTGGGAAAATTGACTGCCATGAAACTGGTCCTGATGCCTTAGCACAGGTGTCAAACTGGCGGCCCTCCAGCTGTTGCAAAACTACAAGTCCCATGAGGCATTGCAAGGCTGACAGTTACAAGCATGGCTCCCACAGGCAGAGGCATGATGGGACTTGTAGTTTCACAACAACTGGAGGGCCGCCAGTTTGACACCCTGAAAGGATTGAAGTTTGTCTGTTTGCTGCCAACGGCGGATTGGTGTGTGTGCAGCTACAGGGCAGATCACCAGTAGGGAAAGCAGGGGTGCCCATTAAAATTTAGCAGCTTTGGAGCAGCATTGGGAGGGGGGTCATTGCTACATAAAGAAACAGACAGGGTGGGGGAAAACATTTAGCTCCATGACATCCATAGGGAAGTATGGATTGAGTAGTTGGATAGATGAATGCGCTGTTTGTGGATGTAATTCTTACTTTATCTCCATCAGCTGTTCACATGACATGAGAGTCTGACCCTATCAGTGTGACGAATCACATGAGCAAGAGGATGTCAACGGATTATTCAACGTGACCTAATGGGAGTTTTTTTTTTTTTTTAACTTTCTCTTAAATTCTCCATGGAGGATTTTTTTTTAAAATAGAACTTCAAAGGCTAAAGGGGAAGCATTTTTGATTCCGAAAGGCAACACCTCATTTTATGATTTTCTACTGATCTGACACTAAATAATCCTTATTCTCGAAAAATAATTAATCGCCACAAACATCGGAGTGAGAGCAATAATTGTATGGTCATAATTCACAGTTAACACCTATAAATGACAACTTGCAAAGACTTTTAACGCCTCCCCTATGGAGAATTTTGGGTACTGTCTTTCTTTGCGATTCCATGGCGTGTGTCATTTTAAGACGTGACATGTTTTGGATCTATTTATTTGACGCACCCCAATCTTTTATATCTTAACAAAAAATCTAGTATAATATTTTGTTTGTTTGCACTAAAATTCATTTCAGTGTAATTTTCCTGAAAACATGAGTTAGATAAATAATTAATATTGCACGGCATAAACTATTGTGACTTCTAACATTTCATTCTCCATGGTTTCTGCTTTCAGAAAATATATAGTTTCTGGGTGGAGTTTCAGTCATTTCTACCAGAAAAATGCAGATTTTAACATGTATGCAACAAAAGAAAAAGAAAAAAAAATTGCCCTGATAGGTAAAAAGTAAAGTAGTTAAGTAGTTCTAAAGCTTAATGCATTCTCTGCATTTAGGTTTAAAAAAAACCTTCTGTATACAGCTCCCCCCCCAGCCCCCCTGAGCTCCAGTGATGTGCACAAGAGCAGAAGCTCTCCCTCCTGGCTCATACACAGCAGCGGGAGCAGCTGCTGTCAATCACAGCCAGTGGAGGAGGGGGAGGGGGCGGGGTTGAGCCCCACTCTGTGTGTTTAACCACTTTAAGACCAGGCCTTTTTTCTGACATTTGTTGTTTAACATTTGCTGTTTTACTTGTTTAAGTAAAAATCAGTATTTGTTGCCAGAAAATTACTTAAAACCCAAAACATTATATATATATTTTTAGCAGAGACCCTAGAGAATAAAATGGCAGCCGTTGCAATATTTTATGTCACGCGGTATTTGCGCAGTGGCTTTTCAAACACAATTTTCTTTGAAAAAAATACACTTTAACCCCTTCCTTACCGCTGTATAGTAATAATACGCCGGCAAGGTGCACTCCCCATCCTGGGTGGACGTCATATGAGACAAGACTTACAACATAACAGAAATCTGAGGTGTGTCTGGTGGTCTGGTCAGTATGCCAAGGAAAGGGGCATACCTAAGGTAAGTAATGGAAAATTCTAGGAAAAGGGAGGGGCTATGGGATTAGCTTACAACATCAATTTGTTAAAACAATATCATTTATTTAGTGAAAAAAGTTTTTCTTTTACATTAAAAACTGATTTATGCATATAGGCAGTTAAAGTACACATAGGTAATACATAGTCTCATACGGTCAGTAGCATTGTGTTTCTCAACATGTTTCGCGGCAGATCCGCTTCGTCAGGAGAGTATCACAAGTACTTCGGACCAAACGCTAGAAATAACAACAAGGTATTAGTATACATAACAATAGACACATAATAGATGTGTATAATGACCCAACATGTATATTGTAGTTACAATGATGTGCTAATTATCTCTATTACAGTAATGCATTAACTGCCAGCGGTGCTTACCATACAGACATTACCATGGAAGCAAAGCGATGAAGGCATCGGATATTCCCCCAGGCGAGCAAGGGAGGGTATACTGTTTGAATGATAAGATAACATATTATTGACTTAAACCAGTGAACATGTTTTGCCTTCAAACGTTAGGACAATTCTTACGCTGACTAGTTATCAATAAATTTGGTAAATTTAAATCAAAGCTGTTGTTTCGTACAAAGATTTGATACATATAGTCAGATTGATATACCTTCCTAAGTGAGCTAGGTGCTGACGATTATTCTTGTGGGTTGATAAAACCCCAAGGGAGAA
The DNA here is from genome assembly GCA_018402905.1 of Glandirana rugosa. Taxonomy (NCBI): domain Eukaryota; kingdom Metazoa; phylum Chordata; class Amphibia; order Anura; family Ranidae; genus Glandirana; species Glandirana rugosa. The sequence continues at coordinate 1,765,561 of BLSH010489184.1, forward strand.
AGCATATTTCAGATGATCTAGGCAGCAGTGAGAACAAACGGTGGATGGATGATTGGCATAGGCCACATGGGCCCACACTTAGCTTGAGTAGAGTGGAATTCTGAAAACTGGATATAAAAATATATAAGTTGTCACTATGAAATAAAATACAGATTAGTAGTTAACATTGGGGATTATATACCCGATCTTTTGTTACCTGCCCTAAGGGACCTGTCTCTAAATCAGAGGACAAGAAAAGACCACTAGAGAGGCAGATAGATATACAGGGTGGGCCAGGAAGTTAATATCACCAACCATTCCCATTTTATTAAGGTGTATCCATATAAATGGCCCACCCTGTATATAGAAAGGGGAGTCTAGTACCGCATAGAGCAGGTTTGTGGGCATAAGTGCACATGGTTAAATAGTCCAAATAGGTATCAGTTTAAGATAGAATCGTTAGCCTTATGAGTGAATTGATAGTGAATAATAACTCACCGGTATGCAGTTACAGAAATGTCTCTGCTCCGTGTGGAATTATAGATCAAAAGAAGATATCCTCATGGGCTACTCGAAATTTATAGAGGGCTCCTAAGTAGATATAAAACCTATAACGCAATTGTATATCTGTTCATATCCTATCAGTTTGTGCAAATACATACAAACGGGTGCTGTCTATAATACTACCTGGAACCAGACGTGTATAAAGACAGTTCTCAAAAACCCCACAGAGAGGAAGAAACTGCGAGACCCAATGGCAGATGTTCGTATCGATACGGATGCCACCTATTTGTATGAAATATCTTTTTCAAAGAGTGCCGTTATATCTCTACAGTATTAATATAAGATGATGATATAATTCTATCTGTACCTTATCTCATCCATCGAGCTACTCGTCTCCACTGCCGCCAGCAACTGGAGAAGCCGCTGTGTGCGGCTTCTTATACCCTCCAACCCTGGGCGTCTCACCCGGCCCGGCCGCCGGGTGATGATGTCGCCATAGGTCCGGCTGCCTAACATGCGTGCGCACAGCCGACTTGTGTGCACCGTGTTACCGAAGGAGGGGAGGAGCCGAGGCGTCCAGTGATGGCACCTCGCATATTGAGCTGTGGTGTTGGACTGCCATAGCAACAAAACCTGGAGGCGGATCTTAAGAGCTCCAGTGCTATGCCGGAATGTGAACTCCCCTCAGGGAGGTACATATGGTAAACGAAGGCCAGGTAATGGAACTGGGAAAGGTAAGTAATGGGTGTTTTATGAAGAGAAATGTAATGAGAAGTCCCCTGAAAAAGGGGAGATGCATGTATCGTGCACTGGAACCAAACAAGAGCAGAGGCGAGTGGGCTGGTTAAATACCCTCCGGGCTCCTCCCATAAATTCAGGCCCCCATACTTGCCTTCTTATTTATGGTCGTGTACCTATGACCGAGATGGATATGGATCACATAAACACGAGATAAGACTTACAACCCAACAGAGACCTGAGGTGTGCCTGTTGGTCTGGTCGGTATGCCAAGAAAAGGGGGCAAAATTATTTGGATAGGGAAGTAGTTCTTCAATGATTCTGTCTGAAAGTTTAGGGAAGGCTTGAGCCATTTCTGTCTGAGGATTTGGGATGTATCTAGCGAAACAGGTGGAATTCCACCTGCCTAATTTTTTGATCACGTGGTCCGTGCTGAGATGCAGCTGAGGCTGCTTCGATCCGGAAGGAATGTCCCGAGTACCGCCCGGGGTCAAGACCCAAGTTGCCCAGTAGGATCCTGATGTGCCTGATGAACTGGCTGCCACTCAGGGGGCTAGTCAGGAAAGGCAACAGTGGACTAGAGTCTAATTGGCTAGGCAAGTGGGACGGCAACCGGTCAAGCACCATAACTGGGCACCAAGCGCTGTTTGTCTGAAAGAGATTTATGTCAACTCCGGGTCTGGTTTGATGAGTTTTGGATACCACGAGATGGAGGACATAACGGTCTGGAAAGCAGGTCAAGTGGCGTCTTCATAGTATCTGGCTGCTGGTACCACTGATGGTGAATTTGCTAGGCTGTAGAAAGCCGTAGAAGGCCAGGTAGATGGCCGCTTGAATTACTAAACTGGGCAAACACCTGAGTGGGGAACCCGGGAGGATTTCAGACATGTCCCTAAAAATGGTGCTGGTGATAGGCAAGCGTTTGCCGTTAGCTACGGGCTGATGTTTTTGGATACCATGTAGGAGGGATCTCTCTGTATGGGCTGAGAACATGGAAGGTTTCCCAGGGTCCTGTAAGGACCGAAAGTGCTGGATGGCAACTAAGTATAGCCTATAGTGTTGTGGGAAAGTGCCAGCTGCGTGTGACAATACGATATGAAGGTTAGGACATGCCTAACGTCATCTGCTGATGTTCTGGGGCATGAGGTTAGAAAGCTGCAGTAGGCTCTCCAAGCTGTATGATAGGCCTTCATGTTGATAAGTTGGGTTGCATTGGCCAGGTGTGGCTTTAGTCCATCATTAGTTGTGACCAAGGGTGGGTAGGTGTGGTGGTCTGGTCAGTTCCAGGTACCTGCTGGAAGAATAGAACAAAATTGAAGCGAGACAGTGCATCTGCTGTGATATTGCATTCACCTGGAATGTGCTTACAATGAATGTTAAATTGATGAAGCAGTGAGAATTGCACCAGCCTGTGCAGGAAGGACATGATTTGGACCTACCTTGATTTATAATGTCAGCTGTGGCCTGATTGTCTGTAGTAAAGACCACCGTTTGTCCTGTCCACGTGTGGCCCCGGACTTGGGCAGCTGCTACAATGGGGTATAGTTCGAACAATGATGAAGACTGTGTGAACCCTGGGATCAGAAGGATTTCTGGGGGCCAGGGACCGGTAAACCAGTGGTTGCCGAAAATTGCAGCAAACCCTGTGGAGGCTGCCGCATCGGGGGCTACTTGTGGCGACAGAGCTGATGCTGACAGGATGAACATCGATATGCTGGTCCAGTTGGTGAGAAACTCATCCCACATTGCTAAGTCTGCTAATGTTACTGAGTCTAATTTGGGATCTTGAACCCAAGTGAGGAAGACCAAGAGGCGTGAGATGAAGGATCGCCCCTGAGTAGAGTTGAGCGAACTTCTAGAAGTCCGGGTTCTGCTGGTTCGGCAGAACTTCGGGACAAAGTCCGGGTTCGGGTCCGGACAGAACCCGAACTTTGTCCCGGACCCCGAACCCCATTGAAATCAATGGAGACCCGGACTTTTAGGTACAAAAAGTGCTGTAAAATAGTCCTGGAAGGTCCTAGAGGTCTGCAAAAGGAAGGAAATGTGGGTAAGGGTGGGACAAGTGACCTACAAAGAAATGGGGACAGGGAAATAACTTTAAATATTTTTTAAAAAATAAAAACATAAAAAATGCAAAAATGGAGATCATCTTCAAAATGGGTCTGAAAAGTATTAATTAACATTAGAGGCCATAGAACAGTTCTAAAATCATCTTCAAACTGTGTCAAAAAAGTAT
>BLSH010489184.1:1776077-1794317 GCA_018402905.1 Glandirana rugosa
GTGTTCCGGGAGAGTGGTCTGGGTCACTGCGTCGTCGTCACTGAGGAGACTAGTCCACAGACGAGAGAGACCGAACGGGCACCGTTGAGGATGGGGGACACAGATGAGACTGTGGACTGGGAGGGGTACATGTAATCCCAGAGGGTGGACATTGCATTGAAGTCAATGGCACATGGACGACAGCCCTCACCCAGCTTTGCGGCGGTGAGTAGGAGAGAACCAGGTTTTCCCAGGCAAAAATTTCTCCTCAAGTCCTCTGACCAAGCGTGTGAGAGGACCATGCTGAGGGATGCCATCTGAGGAAGAGAGGGAGCCTGTGCCAGTGAAAGCCCACTGCTGTGTCTGTAGGATTACCAAAACGTGTAATCTGAGTGCGGAGGGTCAAAGCTGCCAGGGTATGGACCTGCTGTGCTGCTTACTAGAGTTGCCACGGGCAAGCCAGAGAGAGCAGACACCTGATCAGAGGAGTCACTGCTGCTGCGTCACTGGGTCTGGTGAGAGGGCCTTGTGGCCACTATTCATTACCACCACGAGCTACTGAGCCATTAGGAACTACCCTTTAGCTAGGACAAAACAAGAAAAAATTTCCGGCTCAACTCATCAACCAGTCTGCTTACCAACCAAATTAACCTGTCCAACAGTGTGCATTAAACACAGGGGTTTAGTTAGCGCCCATTTGCAAATGCATGTGTAAGCTGCAGGGCCTCTTCATGGCACCCTGTGTATCGCTTGCAGTTCTAACCCTTCTAACTGAGGGAAGACTATAATTGGTGAAGGGGTGTCTGTACTGAGGGACGACTATAGTTGGTAGGGGGGTGACACCATGTTTTTCTGCATTGGGTGACACCAACCCTAGTAACACCACTGCAAGTGACACATAGCATCTGGTGGCAGGCAAAAAGCTCAGGGCTCCCATTGATTCGGCATTATGGTGAGTTGAACTATTTAATTATATATTACAATGTCATAATAGAAATAATGTAATTCAATCATCCTGACACCAAATCAAGCATGGTATTGGGATAATTTAAGTGCTAACACTTCCTTTTGGAATGATTATTTCATTTTCCTTGATCAGTGTTAGAAATGTTGAAAGAGCAAACAGGAGCTGCAGACTTTTGCTGCATTCAAGTTCTTTATATCTTGTTTCCAAATCACTACATTGCTAAGTAGCAGAGCTGTGATTAGTTAATGCTGGTAAAATTCAGGATGTGGTTGGCATGCTTGCAGTTTAGGCTTACTGAAACAACTGTAAACTCAAATGTTAAGGTGTTGCTCCATTGCCGTTTTTTGTTAATTTGTAAAGGGGAGGAGTTAGTAAGATGGCCACGCCCATGTGGGGGCGCCAGAAATATTTCTGCACCCAGGCGTCTGTGACGCTAGGATCGGCCCTGCAGAGGAGCGGGTGTGTACTCGCTGCCGGCCTGTGACATGGCTCGGGCTATAAGACAGAATGGGGGGTGCAAATGTTTAGAGGAGTCACAGTGGTAGGATAGATAACGGAGTGGGATAGAGAAATTTCAGAGAAGACAAAAAAGGGGGGGATAAGTACAGAAAAAACAGAATGACAGATGCAGGTCAGAGCCGATTTTGTTCTATGGTGATAGAACCCTGTAGAGTGGAAATTTGGAAAACTCAAAAGAGTGCGTGGCAGCCGAGGCGAGCCAGGAGGTGACTGTCCAATTAACCGCTAGCTCGGGTGCCTGTCTGTGCTGAGCACAAACCTGTGAACCAGAGCCCTCAGAGCATACTAGGGCAAACTGGAGTCTGGTATGACCTATGTAGGAATGTTGCAGTCTGTAGTACGTGACGCATACTCGGTCTGCTAACACTTGCACTCTCAGCAAGCTCAACATTTAGCGACCTTGTCTGTGAGGTGAAGTCATGCAGAGACGTATGTGACAGAACTAGCGCCCAATGATGTATGTGAAGTGAATGTTTAGTGAAAGAGTGCAGCAGGATGTGACAGAAGGACCCGTGAACTACGCACCTTATAGACGCTCTAGTAGCGAGGTCCTGGGTCACTATGGGGGTAGAGGACACTATGGGGCATATCACACTATGGGGGCAGAGGACACTATGGGGGCAGATGACACTATGGGGACAGATGACACTATGGGGGCAGAGGACAGTACAGTGGGAGGTGCAGGGGACAGAGGACACTATGGGGACAGAGGACACGATGGGGCAGAGGGCATTATGGGGGCAGATCACACTATGGGGCAGATCCCACTATGGGGGCAGAGGGCACTATGGGGGCAGAGGGCACTATGGGGGCAGATCACACTATGGGGGCAGAGGACACTATGGGGCAGATCACACTATGGGGGCAGATCTCACTATGATGGGCAGAGGACACTATGGGGGCAGATGGCACTATGAGGGCAGATTGCACTATGGGGGCAGAGGACACCATGGGGGACGAGGACACTATGGGGGCAGATCACACTATGGGGGCAGGGGACGCTACAGTGGGGGGTGCAGGGGACAGAGGACACTATGGGGGCAGAGGACACTACAATGGGGGGTGGAGGGGGCAGAGGGCACTATAAGGGCAGAGAGCACTATGGAGGCAGAGGGCACTATGGAGCAGAGGACACTATGGGGTCAGATCACGCTATGAGAGCAGAGGACACTATGGGGTCAGATCACGCTATGAGAGCAGAGGACACTATGGGGGCAGGCGCCCCCCCCCCCAGTTTTAACATGATAAAAACCTGTCAGTTATATATATTATCATTTATTTAAAATAAATTTTGTTCGTGAAGTGTATGCAGGGCGCCGGACTAATGGGTGTCTATTAGGTCCTTAAAGTTCTGAAAAGCACGTGATTGAGGCTGAGAGCTCTAATTGGCTTGTTTTAGATTGTCCTCTGCGCCACGAACCCTCCCATTTTTGATTTTAGCGAATCTATATATATATATATTTTTTTTTAATCTCATGTGATTGGACAGTTCTCAATGCGTAGGGCAGGGCTTTGAGCTTCATCGTGTCCGTCACTTCCGGTTTCCAGCTTCTCCTCCTGTGGAACGCAAGGCGTCCCGGGCACTGGCACGCTGTGTATTGCATGCAATTGTTCTTCTACAGATGTAAGTGAGTTTTTAGCTCTTTTTTTTGCACCCCTTCCCCCCTCCCCACAAAAACACCAGCCGCCAATTGTAACATTTTAAAGTGATTGTAAAGTCTCATTTAAAAAAAAAATAACAAAGATGTCACTTACCTGCTCTGTGCAGTCGGTTTTGCACAGAGCAGCCTGTATCCTCCTCTTCTCAGGTCCCTCTTCGGTGCTCCTGGCCCCTCCCTCCTGTTGAGTGCCTCCACAGCAAGCAGCTCCCTATGGGGACACCCGGGCCAAGTCACAGCTCTGTGTCCATTCAGACAAGGAGCCAAACCCGGACCCGCCCCCTTTCTCTCCTGATTGGCTGAATGATTTTGATTGATAGCATCGGGAGCCAATTGGGCCTCGTTGCTGTATCAGCCAATGAGGAGGGGAGTCCTGGGCAGCTTAGACACTCCTGCAACATCGCTGGGCAAAGATGGGCTCAGGTAAATATTAGGGGGGCTGCTGCACACATTTGCTTGCACCAGATCACATGGTAAAGAAGTACCATGCAATCTGGTTGTTCTGCATTTTGCTGCGGTCAGGTGTGATTCAGCCCATTCAATTGAATTGGCTCAAATCGCATCGCACTCAACCACATGTGATTTGCACAAGAATGCAGATCTCATTACTGTGCAATTCATGATGTGAACCGGCCCTAAATGCATATTTTTCTCAGGATCTTCCACCAGCAAGAACCTGCATCCCATGCAGAATGTGAATGAGGCCTCAATGGCAACTTGTCCTGAGTTCATTGTTAAAATTTTGAAATTTTGCCCAATTGTGGTATGCAGGGTCTGGCTTTCAAAAGTTATGACAATACCGTGTAACCTTAAGGCGGTGTTCCACCGAATTTCCGCTTTAAAGGAAGGTAACCCCCTGACATGCCACAATCCCAGGTCCACTTCCTCTCCTAGAGCCGCGGCTCTGGAAGGAAGTTCACCTCCCCCAACCCTGCCTCCCTCTCCCAGAAGATATGCCGGCCATTCCCATGGCGCAGCAAGACTCGCACAAATGTGCAGTGCGAGCCCGGCTTTGGAGCCAAAGCCGGGTGCCCGCAGTTGTGATGCCCGCGCCGCCGAGGGGAGGGGGAGAAGAGCGAGCCCTCGGGCGACCGCATCACTGGAGCGTGGGACAAGGTGAGTGTCCGATTGTTAAAAGTCAGCAGCTACACTATCTGTAGCTCCTGACTTTTAACCAGGTGGAACTTCGCTTTAACCTTTTATTGTTCTCTTCTTTTCTTGTATGCATTATATAACAAGCACTGTTAAATACATTTTATACAGAATTCTCCATTGTCATTAACACGGTGTTATGGTATCTAAAAAAAAAAAAATTATAGTTAATAAAAAAAAAAGAAAACATTTTTTTTCAAATTTCGGTGCAGAGTCGGATGTTATCTGCCTTGACGGGATCCCATCTCAGCGAGGCGTATCAGTTCAGTAATCATTAATGCTCTGCATATTTATGTTCTACTCTCCTGACTACGGTAATGACAGCTGGGCTACGTCTACTAGTTAAAATTCCGCCAGTGCCGAGTCTGATGGACATATTTGCTTCAACTTGCGATAGCGTCTTATTAAAAATGAATTGGAAACATTAAATGGCAGATTTAATGCTCTCATTTGCATGTCTTTGCTGGAAAGATCTCGTGCATTTTAATTGCTGACTTAAACTTTCTTCGGAAAAAGATGAATAGCAATTTCAGCAATGGATAGTTTGTTGCGGAGGAATAGCCCAAATAAAATCCAGTGTTGTGTTTTATAACAGCGGTCCCATCCCACATTCCACATTCCAGAGAGTTCCCCAACTGGAAATCTACAGGGTGGGCCATTTATATGGCTACACCTTAATAAAATGGGAATGGTTGGTGATATTAACTTCCCTTTCCTAAGCACCTGAAACTACGGATACTGGAGGCCTGTGCTAGCATTTCTCCTGCGGTGTTGCTATCAGTGTGTGAAGAGTGGGAGAAGAGGGTTGCATTGACAATCCAACACAATGGGCAGCACATTGAACACATTTTATAAGTGGTCAGAAACTTGTAAATAACTCATAAAAGAATAAAGTTACGTTAAAACCAAGCACACCATTGTTTTTCTTGTGAAATTCCCAATAAGTTTGATGTGTCACATGACCCTTTTCCTATTGAAAAAACAAAAGTTGGATTCAAAATGGCCGACTTCAAAATGGCCGCCATGGTCACCATCCATCTTGAAAAGTTTCCCCCCTCAAATATACAATATGTATAATGTGCCACAAACAGGAAGTTAATATCACCAACCATTCCCATTTTATTAAGGTGTATCCATATAAATGGCCCACCCTGTATATTGAATTCCCCTGCAGATGTTTTATTAACCAGTTCGGCTCCAGAGCAAATCTTAATTTTTGGCAATAAAATTAATGAAACCCCCAGAAAATGATATATTTTCTGAAAGCAGAGGCCCTGTAGAATAAAAAGGTGATAGTTGCAAATTTTTGTTTCACATGATATTTGCGCAACTGTTTATTAAACGCAAATGTTCAGGAAAAAATATAATAAAATAAATTTTAGTGCAAAATCGCACCATATAATACCCATTTTTGGTTAAAATATAAAAGATGAGGTTGCATTGAGTAAATAGATACCAAACATTCATGTCTTAACATGTTAAAACTTGGGGGGGCACCCGTAAACCCTTTATTGACTGGCCACCACTGAATGTTACTAAACCCATAACAGTAAATCAGTCTGTATATGCAGTAAAGCATGCTTGTTATACTCACTGTGGAATCTAAGGGGTTAATCCTCTGCATTGTGTATAAAGACTGTGTGATCCTGTCTTCTCTGATCCTCCTCTTCCACTGTCCCCTAATTATTTCCTGATAATACAGAGGCTAGGGGAGAAGCTGCACATACTCAGTTTGGTGTGTATTGCTAGAGAGTTTTTCTTTTTTTCTTGGGCGAGTGCATGTGATCAGCACAGGGCCAATCAGCACTGTCCAGACAGAGGGTCAGGGGAGGATGAAAACTCCTCCTACAAGCTTTACTAGGAACTGATAGAAGTCACAATGCTGTTATATACTGCTGATGAGAAAAAATAATTGCATTTCCATGTTCTGTTTACTGTGGGAGACCAGATATAAAGAATGCAGAGACCTGGGTTTAGTAACACTTGAGCTAGTAGCTCTTATGCTAGGATTACTGTTCTCAATCTGACGTTTGCGGCAATATGTCACGCGTATGGTGCGATTGTGGTTTACATGTGCGTGCACACCCCGGGCGTTTGTGCAGGTGTGCACAGGTGTGCAGGGCTATTTCAGCAATTTTTTATTTTATATATTTTTATATATTTTATATATTTTTTTATAATTTTTTTTTTTAACTTTTTGCTTTCATTTTTATATTTATTTTTACTTGATTGCTATCGCAAGGGGTTAATAAGCTCCTATGTGATAGCATTGGGCAGGTTACAGGTACCCTTTATGGAGTCATTAGGGGTTATGACCCCAATGTCTCCCCTGCCCTTCACACCATCAAACCATCTAACCAAGCACAGATTGGATTGGTTAGATGTGTCCCCTGGCAGTGCTGGCAATGTTTGCATGTGAGTTTGAGGCATGGATTTGCCTCGGTCTCACTGCAGTCTCTCGCCCCCTGCCGCCGGATGTGTTCCTGGACTCCGGTGAGCATGGGACAGCCCGGGAACCACGGGAGGAGTGGAGGGGGAAGGGGGCACTGGCAGGAGGGGAGGCACTGTGCTGCCATCTGCATGAAAGTGGTCGGCAGCTATGGAGCTGATGCACCACTTTCACTTTGAAGCGGCTCTACAAAACACACACAGGCCGATGGCTGCTGCTTGTGACTAAGGCCTCATACACACGTGCGTTTTTTAACGCCACGTTTTTAGGCGTTTTTTACAGCTCTCCATGTTATTCAATGGCCCTCTAAAAACGCTGACGTTTTTGAGCAGTAGAGGGCATCGGCGTTAGTGAGCTGTAATCAGAACCAGTGCGTTCTGAAGCTGCAGCGTCATGGCGTTTTTGACGCGAGCCGGCAAAATGCTCAATAACATGGCTTAACGTTGTATACACAGCATTAAGCCTCGTCATGCGTTCTATTCAAAATCAATGGTTCCCTATGGGAGCCCATTGATTTGAATAGAAGCCACACCAGAAGTCGGATCATGATGATCCGACTTGCGGCGGGACTTGTGTGCTAGGGATCTTGAAGGGGAACCCCCACAAAAAATTTGCGTAGGGTTCCCCCCAAGAGCATTCCAGGCTCTACGACCTGGCATGGATTTTAAGAGGAACCCCCACGCTGAAAAAAACGGCGTAGGGTCACCCCCAAAATCCATACCAGACCCTTATCCGAGCACGCAGCCTGGCAGGCCAGGAAAGGGGGTGGGGATGAGCGAACCCCCCCCCCAAAGCACCTTGTCCCCATGTTGATGGGGACAAGAGCCTCTTCCCGACAACCCTGGTCGTTGGTTGCTGGGGTCTGCGGACGGGGGCTTATCAAAATCTGGAAGCCCCCTTTAATAAGGGGGCCCCCAGATGCCGGCACCCCCACCCTATGTAAATGAGTATGGGGTACATGGTACCCCTACCCATTTACCTGGGAAAAAAAGTGTACAAAAAAAACCACACTACACAGCTTTTAAAATATTTTATTAAATCAGCTCTGGCGTCTTCTCCCCTCTCTTCTCCATCGTCTTCTTTCTTCGGCTCTTTTGTGGGGTCTTCTGTCTTCTGAGGGGTCTTCTGCGGGGTCTTCGGTCTTCTGCTCTTTTGCCGCTGTCTCCTCGGCTAGCTTCTCCTGCTTCTTCTCCTTCTTCTCTTCTCTTCTGGAGATGTTGACTCGTCGCTCTCTTCCACTCAAATGCCGGGTCTGTGCTGTGTGGTTGCCTTATATTGGCATGGGGCGGGGCCACACGATGACGCCATCATGAGCCCCACCTTCATGACGTCACATCCTGGGGCTGTTCCCATAGGGAACCATTGATTTTGAATAGAGGCAGAAAAACGCCGCTGACAGCTAGCGTGGAAAAATGTGCATTGACGTCAATGCAAAACGCAGAGAAAAACTGCAATTTTTCCCTGAAGTCGGAACAGCCGTTTTGCTTATTTTTTTGCAAATGCCCATGTGTATGAGGCCTAAAGGTTCACGCTTTACATAGTATGCCCAAAGAGCTGCATTGGTTAAACTTATTAAAGCTGAAGCTTAATCTGCTTCCTTGGTTCTCCTTTCCTACTCATTAAAACAGTAAGGAAATGCTTCGGGCACAAATCCTCTCATTTAAATATATTTCTCAAAAGCAACAGAGCACATACTTTCACTTTGTGTGCACCAAATGCTTTTGCAAACCCAGATATTACCTTGTAAGAGAAGCAGTGGCATCAACAATGTGCTGTACAGGAAGCAGAGCTGTGGGAGGGACCCAGAAGCTCCACCCACTACAGGCAGAAAACTACAGGAGGAGGCGGAGACAAGACCAGTCACCCTGCACAAGGAGAGAGAGCAGCAGTGAGCGGTCTTTATTACAGGAAGTTCCTGCACAGAGGGAAAGTCTCACGCTGGATTACTGCACAGGTCTGGAAGAAATACACAAAACACATCAAGCTTCAAGTAAGAATACACATTACTCCTGTAGTTAATGTTTTTTTTTATCCTGGAGTTCAGGATAGAGGAATAAGGAGTAATTCTTACCTTATTACTTGCTCTAGCAGTGTCGTTTCAGTAGTGCCTATCTTTTTGTTTTTTTCGGCCATTGTCATCTTCAAAGAAAGTGATGAGAAATCCATATCTTAAGAAAAAGATGAGAGGGAACACTCAATAGGGACACCTTTTCTGGGGACAACTGTCTAAGAGGGGAAAACCCCTCACTTTTGGAGATCTCCACTATATTCTGGTTGCACCTCTCTGACAGGAATTGAAGGAAAATGTCCTCTATGGTACACAGGGAGCAAAAAAATAACCCAGCCGGGGTTTTAACCTACTCAATCAACAAGAACAAAAAAAAGTCAGCTATACATACACAAACCTCCCAACTTTTTGAAATGGGAATGAGGGACACCTATTAGCAAAAGTATGTAGGCATAGGGCACACCCCCTGCCACGCTTCCTTAAAGGAGAATTATACAAAAAAAGACTAGTTAAACCCGCAAGTGCTTTTTTTTTACCACTACTATTTCTTTATATTGGCTTTTGGAGTTTACAAATGCAGCATTTTAGAAATTGTATGAAAGGTTTAGCACTGGGAAACACTTATTGAAAGATAAAAAGTGCATTTTATATACAACTATATAGATCAGACCAAAATGAGGGACAAATGAGGATGAAAGAGGGACAGAGGGACTTTGTTCCAAACCAGGGACAGTCCCTCGAAATCAGGGAGAGTTGGGAGCTATGCATACACTTTAAGGACCCTTTCTCACTGCTCTGTAGCAAACCCCCAAATGTGTTCTATCGGGTTGAGGTCAGCACAGTCAAGTTCCTCCACCCCAAACTTGCTCATCCATGTCTTTATGGACCTTGCTTTGTGCAGTGGTGCGCAGTCATGTTGGAACAGGAAGGGGCCATCCCCAAACTGTTCCCACAAAGTTGGGAGAATGAAATTGTCCAAGATGTCTTGGTATGCTGTTGTCTTAAGAGTTCCCTTCACTGGAACTAAGGGGCCAAGCCCAACCCCTGTAAAACAACCCTCACCCTAATCCCCTCCTCCACCAAATGATTTGGACCAGTGGACAAAGCAAGGTCCATAAAGACATGGATGAGCGAGTTTGGGGTGGAGGAACTTGACTGGCCTGCACCGAGTCCTGAGCTCAACCCGATAGAACACCTTTGGGATGAATTAGAGCGGAGACTGCGAGCCAGGCCTTCTCATCTACATCAGCGCCTGACCTCACAAATGCACTTCTGGAAGAATGGTCAAACATTCCCATAGACACTCCTAAACCTTGTGGACAACCTTCCTAGAAGAGTTGAAGCTGTTGTAGCTGCAAAGGGTGGGCCAACTCAATATTGAACCCTACAGACTGAGACTGGGATGCCATTAAGGTTTATGTGCGTGTTAAGGCAGGCGTCCCAATACTTTTGGTAATATAGTGTGTGTTTTTATATATAATTATAATATTATCAAAAAGTTGATTTATTTCACTAATTCCATTCAAAAAGTGAAACTTGTATATTATATTCATTCATATTACACAAACTGATATATTTCAAATGTTTATTTCTGAATTCATTTTGATGATTATAACTGACGACTAAGGAAAATCCCAAATCCAGTATCTCAGAAAATTAGAATATCGTGAAAAGGTTCAATATTGAAGACATCTGGTGCCACACTCTGATCAGCTAATTAACTCAAAACACCTGCAAAGGCCTTTAAATGGTCTCACAGTCTAGTTCTGTAGGCTACACAATCATGGGGAAGACTGCTGACTTGACAGTTGTCCAAAAGACGGCCATTGACACCTTGCACAAGGAGGGCAAGATAAAAAAAGGTCATTGCAAAAGAGGCTGGCTGTTCACAGAGCTCTGTGTCCAAGCACATTAATAGAGAGGCGAAGGGAAGGAAAAGATGTAGTAGAAAAAAGTGTACAAGCAATAGGGATAACCGCACCCTGGAGAGGATTGTGAAACAAAACCCATTCAAAAATGTGGGGGAGATTTACAAAGAGTGGACTGCAGCTGGAGTCAGTGCTTCTAGAACCCTACACACAGACATATGCAAGACATGGGTTTTAGCTGTCGCATTCCTTGTGTCAAGACACTCTTGAACAACAGACAGCGTCAGAAGCGTCTCGTCTGGGCTAAAGACAAAAAGGACTGGACTGCTGCTGAGTGGTCCAAAGTTATGTTCTCTGATGAAAGTAAATTTTGCATTTCCTTTGGAAATCAGAGTCCCAGAGTCTGGAGGAAGAGAGGAGAGGCACACAATCCATGTTGCTTGAGGTCCAGTGTAAAGTTTCCACAGTCAGTGATGGTTTTCTGAGGTCCAAGGACAACGCAGCCGTATACCAGGAAGTTTTAGGGCACTTCATGCTTCCTGCTGCTGACCAACTTTATGGAGATGCAGATTTTATTTTGCAACAGGACTTGGCACCTGCACACAGTGCCAAAGCTACCAGTACCTGGTTTAAGGACCATGGTGCCCCTGTTCTTAATTGGCCAGCAAACTCGCCTGACCTTAACCCCATAGAAAATCTATGGGGTATTGTGAAGGAAGATGTGATATGTCAGACCCAACAATGCAGAAGAGCTGAAGGCCACTATCAGAGCAACCTGGGCTCTCATAACACCTGAGCAGTGCCACAGACTGATCGACTCCATGCCACGCCGCATTGCTGCAGTAATTCAGGCAAAAGGAGCCCCAACTAATTATTGAGTGCTGTACATGCGCATACTTTTCATGTTCATACTTTTCAGTTGGCCAAGATTTCTAAAAATCCTTTCTTTGTATTGGTCTTAAGTAATATTCTAATTTTCTGAGATACTGAATTTGGGATTTTCCTTAGATGTCAGTTATAATCATCAAAATTTAAAGAAATAAACATTTGAAATATATCAGTCTGTGTGTAATGAATGAATATAATATACAAGTTTTACTTTTTGAATGGACTTAGTGAAATAAATAAACTTTTTGATGATATTCTAATTACAGTATATGACCAGCACCTGTATATATATTATAATATATATATATATATATATATATATATATATATATATTTCTCCTATCGTTCACTGACAGACGCAGCTCTTCATGACGGGTGGGGTTTATGCCTGTCCCACTAGGAGTTAACTAGGCAGGGAAAAGAACAGCTGGCCCCTCTCATGGGGGCCATCCTCTCTTCCCACATAAACCCACTCCATAGCATAGCTCAGCAGTTTCAGTGCCTAGTTTGTAGGGAGTTGACCTGGCTTCCCTTTAGGGGAATTGCGGTCCTGTTTGTCACCGTTTTCTTTTATTTTATTTTATTGTCTTCTATCAAGATTGATCTGCTATCAAGAAGCCAGTCGGGGCATAGAGAGTCCATGGGCTCTGTACTTTCCCCGACCCGGCCGACCAATGCGAGCCAGTCCCACGGTATGGGGACCCGCCGCATCGTGCCCGTTCCGTGCGGGTGGCCTGGGGTGATCCCCACTTGCGCCCAGCCCCGGATGCGATTCGGGTAGGGCGATTTTCTGGCCTGCAGCATACCGTCCAGGCAGGGGCGGAAAGTCTGCGACTGGGTGGCTACCCACGGTGCTCGTCCGGAGTGGTGAGTGAGAGTTCCTACCGATCGGCAGCCATTTTGCGGCGGACCGCCACCATTTTGCTGTAGCCGCAGACATGTTAGGCCTATGGGGCTTTCCCTCTAGCGCTCAGAGCGGCCGTTTGCGGTACTGCACGTTCCTATACAGGGGTTTTTCGGCCTCTAGTGTCTAACAGCGGCCATTTTGATCACATGCCTCTGCAAAATGTGTGTGCAGCGTTTTCCCTTCTCTGTGGAGCGGTGGTGATCTGATGGCGCGGCTCTTCTGACGATCCTCCAGGGTTACTGGTAGCAAAACAGCAAGTATAGCTGGGCTCCCCTGTGGGTGCTGGTGGCAGCGGGTGCAGTCCTCCTGGGTTCCCTGGTGTGCTGGGGGGCGGTGGTGTGCGGCAGTGTGGGGGTGCCTCATCCTCTTTAGTATCACCTGTGGTCACTAAGAGGTTTTCTGGGGGAAAAGCGATGGCAGATTACACTGCTGAACCCGCTGAGGAGGCATTAGCGGCGGCGCAATCTGCGCAAGGGGCATTTTTGGACCAGCTGCGGGCGGTCTTTAGTGAATTTCTTCCCCGGGCGGATGTCGCCCAACAGGCCCCCAAGAAGCATCCCCCTCCTCCTCTTTATTCATCAGGGGAGGATTCTGATCCGGAAATGGCCTCAGGGGTCTCAGGGACCCCAGTGGACCTATCTAATGGGGAACTGGGCCCATCGGACGGTGAAGAGGATCAGGGGGCGGCGGCTGCGCGTGAAAAAGCGTTGGTCGCCGCCATTATCACTGGCATTCGCACTACGCTGCGATTGAGCCAGGATGGTCAATCGCAGTCTTCTGAGTATGTGTGTGGGTCCTCTAGGCCCCCTAGGGCCCCCAAGGCCTACCCCTACGATCAATTTTTTGGGAATCGCCTGTGGTGGACCCACCGATAGCCCGCCTTAGTAAGGCGACGACCATTCCTCTGGAAGGGACTCCTTCTTTTAAGGACCCCGCTGATAGAAAGACAGAGGCGCTGGCAGGTTCTGCTGTGTGGCCAGCCCTGAGCATATGAGCGGATGGCAGAGCTCCAGACTGATCTGGAATGGGGCCGCCTGATGGATGTGCCGCAGAAGGCTGAGTTTTTACTCCAAGGGTTCAGGTACCTTTGTGATGCGGCCGTTGATTTACTGCCTATGTTATCCAGAATAGCGATTTTTGCCATTATCCTCAGACGGATACTTTGCTTGCGTTCTTGGTCCGGCAACCATGCTTCCAAAAAAGGTCTTGCTGACCTCCCTTTTCAGGGTGGACGTCTATTTGGTCCATGTTTGGATTAGATAGTTAAAGACTTCATGGTAGGTAAGAGTACCTTCCTTCCAGAGCCCCGGAGGTGTGAGTTTCGCCGCAGACAGGGGCCCCCTGCCTCGGGTCAGAAGAGGTTTTTTCGCGCCCCGGGCGCAGCAGGTAAAGGGTCGCGTCCCGGTAAGGACACTGCAGGGGCCAGGAAACGGCAGTGGCAGCGCAAAACCGAAAAGGCAGAGGACAAGCCCTCCTCAGCCTGATGGGTTGCCCCCACCCGGGCTTCGGGTGGGGGGACGTCTTCTGGGGTTCGCAGACCGGTGGCTTGCTCACATTCCCGACCATTGGGTCCGGGAAGTGGTGTCCACCGGGTACAGGATAGAGTTCAACACTCTACCCCCAGACAGGTTCTTCCCATCGAACTTAGGGATCCCGCAGGATCGCAGGGAGGCCCTTTTTGGGGCTGTCCAAGCACTTTTGGACCAGGGGGTGATCGTGCCAGTGCCCCCATAAGAGAGGTTTTTACTCAAATCTATTTGTGGTTCCCTAAAAAAGGTTCAGCCAGTACTGGACCTGAAGGCCCTGAACCGGTATGTCAGGGCGCAGATATTCCGGATGGAATCTATCCGCTCGGTTGTGGCCGCCCTTCATCAGGGGGAATTCCTGGCGTCTCTGGGATGCGTACCTCCATGTACCCATTTGCCCACGGCATCAGCGCTTCCTGCGCTTTGCAGTGGGAGACCTCCATTTTCAATTCGTGGCACTCCCCTTCGGTCTGGCCTCTGCACCCCGAGTTTTCACAAAACTGGTAGCTCCGGCTTTGGCGTTGTTGCGGCAGAGAGGCATTGCGGTAGTAGCCTACCTAGATGACCTGCTGCTGCCGAGCGGAGTCCGCCTCGGCTTTGGAGGAGAATGTGAGGATCACACTGACCTCGCTGCAGGACTTCGGCTGGTTACTCAAACTGCAGAAGCCGTCGGTGTCTCCATCCTGTCGCCTGGAGTATCTGGGTCTGATTCTGGACACAGAGCAGGGGAAGGTCTTCCTCCCTCCAGCCAAGTTGCTGTCCCTGCAGTCGGCAGTGTGAACCCTTCTATCGCACCGTCAGTCTTCATTACGATTCTGTATGCGGGTGCTGGGGCTTATGGTCTCGTCTTTCAAGGCGATACCATTCGCCCAGGGTCACACTCGTCTCCTTCAACGAGCAATTCTAGCTCGGTGGGACAGGTCACCTCGGTCCTTGGACCTTCTGATTCATCTGAGCTCCCAGATCAGGGCGTCTCTGACCTGGTGGCTTCGGGACTCGGCCCTCACTCAGGGGAAGTCGTTCCTGCCCCTCCAGTGGGTGATCATCACCACGGATGCCAGCCTTTCAGGCTGGGGAGGGATCCTGGGGCAGCTGTCTGCCCAGGGCCGTTGGTCTGCCGTTGGTCGGCATTTCACTGGACAGTGAGATTGCAGGGCCGTCCGATCCGAATTCAGTCGGACAATGCCTCAGTTGTGGCGTATGTGAAACATCAGGGCGGCACAAGGAGTCCAGCGGCTGCGGCAGAGGCAGCTCTGATACTGTGTTGGGTGGAACGTCACATTCCGGCAATCTCCGCCATTTACATTCCAGGTGTGGAGAACTGGCAGGCGAACTTTCTCAGTTGCCAGACGCTGAACCAGGGAGAGTGGTCCCTCCACCCGGAGGTGTACAAACAAATTTGCCGCAGATGGGGGACCCCAGACGTGGATCTCATGGCGTCTCGTTTCAATCACAAGGTGGAGACTTTTGTGTCCAGAACGAAGGATCCGTTGGCAGTGGACACGGACGTTCTGGTGGCCCCCTGGGGCTGTTACCGCCTTCTGTACGCCTTCCCTCCGATAAGACTGTTACCGCGATTGAAACGCAGGATAGTGGCGGAGGGGATACCGACAATCCTGGTGGCTCCAGATTGGCCTTGGCGCACTTGGTACGCCGACGTGGTGCAAATGGTGGCAGACGCCCCTTGGCGGCTCCCGCTACGAGACGATCTTCTGTCTCAGGGGCCCACCTTGCACCCTGCTTTACCCTCGCTGGCTTTGACGGCTTGGCTATTGAGTCCCAGGTGCTAAGAGACAGGGGAGTCGCTGACTCAGTGATCCCTACATTGTTGAAGGCACGCAAGTCTACTTCTCGCAAGATTTACCACCACACCTGGAAGGCTCATGTAGCTTGGTGCGAGGCGGAGGGTCATAACCCTCGCTCTTATGTCGTATCCAGGGTCCTGACCTTTTTGCAACAGGGCCTGAACAAAAAACTGGTTTTGAGTACTTTCAAGACCCAGATATCGGCTCTGGCGATTCTTTTCCAGAAACCTATGGATTCGCACTCGTTGATTCGTACCTTTGTACAAGGTGTGTGACATGTGGCGCCTCGGGCGAAGGCTCCAATGGCTCAGTGGGATCTAAATTTGGTGCTTTCTGTACTTCAGAAACCGCCTTATGAGAATATCAGGGAGATTTCCTTACAACTGCTGTCGCAGAAGGTGGCTTTTTTAGTAGCCATCACTTCCACCAGATGGGTGTCTGAATTAGCAGCACTATTGTGCAAGTCTCCCTACCTGGTCCTGCATAAGCATAAGGCGCTCTTGCGACCCTCTCCTTCCTTCCTTCTGAAGGTGGTTTCTTCCTTTCACATTAATGAAGATATTGTTCTTTCTCATTGTGCCCTCGTCCATCACACCCAAAGGAAATTGAGTTACATACCTTGGAAGTAATAAGGGCCTTAAGAGTGTATTTGGCTGCTACAGCTTCTTTTCGGAAAGCTGATGCCTTTTTTGTGCTGACAGAGGGTCCGCGCAAAGGTTTGGCGGCCTCGTTGGCTACCATTTCTCGTTGGATCAGACAGACCGTGAACCATGCGTATTCTGTTCGGGGCAAGGTTCCCCCTTTTCCGGCCACGGCTCATTCTACCCTGGCTGTTAGCACTTCCTGGGCTTTCAGACACCAGGCCTCGGTGTCACAGGTGTGCAAGGCAGCCACTTGGGCCTCGGTTCACACTTTCACTAAGTTTTATAAAGTTGATGTGTTTGCATCTTCGGATGCTGCTTTTGGCCGCAAAGTTTTGCAGACGGCAGTGTAGGCGCGTCTGACGCCTCCTTAGTGGTTCTGTTGGGTTCTGTTGTTATCGTTTACCCACCCCTCTTTTTGACACAGCTTGGGGATATCCCCACACGTCATGAAGAGCTGCGTCTGTCAGTAAACGATAGGAGAAAAAGGAATTTTATTAAAACTTACCGTAAAATCCTTTTCTCCAAGTTCACTGACAGACGCAGCACCCACCCCATTTGTGCTCTGTTCAGCTTGTGTACGAACTGCTGAGCTATGCTATGGAGAGGGTTTATGTGGGAAGAGAGGACGGCCCCCATGGGAGGGGCCAGCTGTTCTTTTCCCTGCCTAGTTAACTCCTAGTGGGACCAGCATAAACCCCACACGTAATGAAGAGCTGTGTCTGTCAGTGAACTCGGAGAAAAGGATTTTACGGTAAGTTTTAATAAAATCCCTTTATTTATTTTTACAGAGTACATGCTACTAAAACAAAAAGGCAGAGGTTCACTTGAAAGCTTTCAGCCCACACTTATTAACACCTTTTCATATTTTTTTTACTTTGTTTGCCATCTGTTATGCAATGAAACATTATATTACACTGGATACAAAGCTAATGCCCAGTACACACGATCCGAAAATCGGACGACAGATCGCCCGGTTTTTTTTTTGCATGCTAATCTCAGATTGAATCAGAAGAGTGTACTAAAGATACGAAAATTCTCGTACTACAGAATAAAACATCGGAAGTGATGTCATGTGTTGTAGTGGATTTGTATTGTATTTTCGGGCGACAACTGTACTGAATAAAGGAAAATTGTACAATTGGGCACCGTGCGAGAAAAATTTTTGTGTTTGTCCGATCCAATAATATTGGAGGAACTGTTGTGATCGGCTCTCGAAAGCTCTGTACTAACGATCAGATTATCGCAAGATCGCTTCAAAAGCGGGATTTTTCGCCCAATTTTTGGATCGTATGTACGGACCATATGTTCACAAAATGTATCCAACATCAGACAACATGGGTGCAAGATACACCCTGATAACCCCTTCCCCACCTTCTTTATTATCTCTTTTCGGTTTATCAGTCAAATTGTTTTTCTTTGAGCACCAATTTGCTTTCTGGACAACCTAACTTGTGTCTCCCTCTGGTGGACAAAGATCTCCCAGCATAATAATCACCTCTACATATAATAATGGAAATGGAAATTGCTCATTCTTTTGAAGTAGAACTATAGGCAAACATGTTTTCTATAGAATAAGGCTTTGCCTTTAGTTACACTTTAAGCATTGTGGTGTGTTAATGCACACGTGTTAAAACATGCACTATGGGGTGTGTTAATGTGTGTTGCATTAGGGCAGTACTTATATTATGAATGTGCTGCCAACACATCACAACAGATGAAACAAATGCACATGACCCTTTTCTTAACGTGGAGGTCAGTCGCCCCTTTAAAAATAAAAAGTCAGCAGCTACACTTACAGTAGCTGCTGACATTTAACATTAGGACACTTACCTGTCCTGGAGTCCAGCGATGTCGGCAACCGAAACAGGTG
>BLSH010489184.1:1798557-1817801 GCA_018402905.1 Glandirana rugosa
CCCCCCCCCCCCCCCTGCGCCAACACACACACACAGCATAACTATTGAACCAGTAATGTGAGAGGTGGTGTCCTTGACCAATAGTTTGGTTTTGCCCCTGCCCCTCCTACCCCCAAAGCATGCCTATCAGTCCATTAATCTAAGTGGTCCCCTTAACCAATAAATAGACTTGTAAGGCAAGAGGAGGTATCCAACCATGACTTTTACAGAAGGTTCAGACCAGTCACCAAACCTCTTTCAGTTCTTCTTGTGTCTAGATGAGTGTCAAGGATAGTGCAGATAGCACTCTAGGTATTCTATATCTGCTGGAAGGGAATATACTTTATATTAAATTTCTCAGCTCAGGTACTGGGTATGGGCATCAGTACTCACCAACCATAATCGATGTGTGTGCTGTTTTGTTTAAACATGAAGGCTTCCCTGCAGCTGCCAACTGGACTAATATATTAAGGTACTACATACAAGTATTGGAAGTAAAAATTGAAACACCTATCTAGTGTCTCTAGATATGTTCAAATGTTGTATAGCACTTTATAAAATATTTAGCATATATGTAGCGGTGTCCTAGTGGTGACCTCCAGAGTCAGGAAGAGCAGACATCGTTCCTCAAAGTGTGGGTTACTAGGCATGGTGGGTATAGTGCAAGATGGAATGATTGGGCGCCAGTCACTTTATGAATGCAAAAAGAGATTTTATTGTCTCTTAACAAGATCTGGTGGAGAGAGGGTTTAGGGCCAGGACACCCTTAGGCAGATGCAAAAGAAATTGGCAGACTCTGAGACAAAAATAGGCAGACAGCTATACAGGTAGAGGGGGCCTTTAGGCTGGATGCAGCAACCCTGTGCTGCTTCTCTCAATCCTGGATAGGCCTCAGACCGCCTAGCAGCTAGGTGCTCCTAGGATATGCCTCGGGCTTCTGGCCTAGCAACCCGGAGCAATACAACACACGTCCACCCAGACAGCCGACCAGGTGGCACAGAACCCCAATCATCTGACTCCTCCCAAGTAAATAAGCTCTCCCAGCATGCCATGGGGCTAAAGAAACCCCTGCTAATTGGTTGAGACAACATATCCACTCCTAACCTGGATACAATGTGATATTGTCATTTTAACGTCAAAAGCAGCAGTGCTACCCAGTGACAGAAGAGAGAGATGCCCCAAATCCAGGCTTAGGGCAACAACCAGTGGATCCCCTACCAATCAGCCAGAATAGTTACCACCTAGCAAACTAGGAGGTCGGGGGAGAGCAGAGAGCAGGGCAGCGGATGACGGAGGCACGTAAACTGACCACAGTGTCAGGGCTCAGCAGCCATGATAAACTGTGGTGAGTTTACAGAGGGTAGGGTAGAAACTGGCAGGATCAGCCAGGTATTTCAGGTGATATAGGGGGCCAAATTACACAACACAAGCACTGTACTGTTATTCATGCTTTAAAGGGACAGGATCCATTTTTTTTCTTAGGTCAACAAACGCTTTAATAACATTGAGTGGCTTAATAATAATGTGATTCAAGTATACTGCACGTCATTGAAGTGATATTCCAGACAGCCAGTGTTAATTTTTACATCAAATTTCGATTTAGTCTTAGTTATAGTCTTTTGACTAAAATGCCATTTTAGGGGGCGTGGCCAGGGCAGGCATGTGAGAGGACGCTTCTCCCACAGCTCCCGCCGGGATCACCTAGCTGGCCACCTAGCTGGCCACCGGTCGAGGGCACAAAGTGTAACCGCTGCTGGCACTCTGTACCAGGGGTATGACCCGGTCCAAGCTGTCCAAATCCTTGGCTGCGGACTTTCAAGATGGCACCGCCATGGCCCAGTAGAAGGGATAACCGCGTGGTGGGGACAAAATGAAAGACACGGGGCCTAAATCGCATAAACCAATGCATATGTTGGGTAAGGACCCTCCCAGGGACATTCTTTGCTATGCCCAAAAGCTAGCAGGCAGAGCAGCGGGAGGCAGTGGAGACAGCTCAGCCTGAGGAGATGAGAGAGCAGGAGCAGGCTGGATTGTCACTGAACATGGAGGGGACTGAGTCTACAGATACACACTCCAGGCTGCTGCAGGAACTGGAGGTGCCTGACCAGGAGCAACCCACATTAGTAGACATCCTTAGGGCAGTACATAACTGCACTGCCTCAATAAACACACCAAAAGATCAATGTGTTGGGCTGAGAGAACCACAGCAGTGGAAAGCCGGGTTAGTGATATGGAAGACCAGCTGCCCCACCTGGCCCAATATATTAAATCGGCTCTCCAGCTGGCAAAAGAGGCAAATGACAGGGCAGAGGATATAGAGAACCATTTCCGAAGAAACAATGTCTGCATTGTGGGCTTACCTGAGCTTGCTAAGGGTAGGGACCCCACGGTCTTCTTGGAGAATTGGCTCCTGAAGATATTTGGGGGAGGGGCCTTTTTATCCTTCTTTGCAGGAGAATGGGCTCCTAGAGTCCTATCACGTCTGCCCACCGGGCAGCCCCCCCCCCCCCAGGTCTGTGCTGGCAAAATTGCTCCATTACCGGGACCGGGAGACTGTGCTCCTTCAAGCGAGGGACCGTGTTAACATTCTTTATAATGGTACCAGGGTATCTTTTTACCCGGACTTCTCGATAGAAGTACAAAGATGAAGAGCCACATTTAATGATGTCAAGCGAAGATTGTGGCTTCTACAATTGCCCTATGCCATGCTTTATCGGGGGAAACTTGGAGTCACAGCAAAAGGCCAAGTGCAATTCTTTGAATCTCCTAAAGAGGCCTGGTTGGATTGCAATGAGCAGACCCTTCGACACCACGAGGAGGAGGTGGATGGAGATTGATACATATGATCCTGATATGATGCCCGGTAATGAGTTGTTCCTCCTATTTACTGATTAATGGAACTACTTTTCTTGTTTCCATATGGCATATTGTTCTCTGGCTGGGGGACATAATAATATTACAGCTGAAGATGTGAGCTACACAAAAGTTTTTGTTTGATTTAGAGAACTTTATAAGATGCTAGCCCCCTTGGATATGGGTGCGAGCTTGAACTCTTGGGCTGCCCTGTTGGCAGCGATTGCTCAGGAAATATCTACTTTTTTGGTTTATGTTTCTGTTGCACACTTTTTCATTTACTGGCACAAATCCAGCAGCAACTCCTATGGAGACAGCACAGCTTTGTTTCACTGTTACCTATTCTGGGCACCTGTATACTGCACCTACCTGAGACAGTATGTACCTGATACGGATGACTTACCAAGACAGATGGTTATTTCAGTGAGGGCCTGGTGGCATGTGCCTGGTCATGATCTACTTCTCAGGGTGCACCAGGTGGTATTACAACCTCATTTCTCCCTATAATGACTGTACCGATAATCTCTTGGGACATTACGAGTGTCCACTCTCCTCTTAAATGAACCATGATTTTGATGTGCCTTAAAAGGTTTCACCCTGCCATTCTTTGCTTTCAAGAAACTCGCCTAACAGTTGATTTGAGGAAATGCTTAGCGTACTCTTGGGTCGGGTGGGCATATCATTCAATGCACACAACTTACTTGCGAGGGGTCAGTGTCACGGTCCTGGTGGTGGAGTCTGGCGTGTGCAGGGAACAACCAACTCTTGCGCACCCGATTCAGGGGTCCCTGGTAGAGCAGACAGGGGACCCGTGAGTGCGGGATGGCACGAGGGCGGGACGGTCACTGAAGGTGGTGATGTGAGGCTCCAGATGGTTGTACAAGTCAGAAGAGTGGTCATTCAGGCTGGGTCGGCAACTGGCAGGCAGGCAAGGTACAAGGGGTTCAGGTGGAGAGTGGTCAAGTCCAAGCAGGGTTCGTTAACAGACTGGCAACAAAGGTACAGCAGGGTCAGGCAAACGGATGGTCGTGGATAGCCGGGGTCGGTGCTGGCAGATAGGTAGCAGGTCAGAGCAAGCTGGGTCGGTACACAGGAACAGGAACTACACAGGAAGCAGGTTACAGGCAGGAGAGCTGAGGCTCACAGGTACTCACACACTGTAGAATGGACAGCACTTGCTACAGGAAACAGGAAGTTTAAATAGAGCTGCTTCTCAGCAACTAGAGGAAACCACAATCAATTGCAATTAACCCTCCGAACAGTCTTCTTCTAACATTGCCCCCCCCCCCCCAAGGGCCAGCTTAGCCCCCCCCACTCGGCTAAGCTTGGCCAGCTTAGCCGAGTTGTTATCCTGGAAAGTTCGGATGCAGTCATCGGCATGAAAGTTGGTCTCAGGCTCCCAAGAGCTCTCTTCCGGACCGTAGCCCTTCCATTTTACAAAGTACTGAACCACACCGCCCTTTTTCCTACAGTCGAGTACGGACTCAACCTCAAACTCCTCTTCTCCATCGATCAAGACAGGGACAGGGGGAGCGCCAGCTCTATTGGGGAAGGGGTCCAGTATCACCGGCTTCAGTAGAGACACATGGAACACCGGGTGTATCTTCAGAGACTGTGGGAGCTCCAACTCGTCAGACACCTGGTTAATCTTCCGCTTGACAGGGAAAGGCCCAATAAATCGTGGGCCCAGCTTCTTGGTTGGGCAGGACAGCTTCAAATTCTTGGTAGACAGCCAAGTCTTGTCACCAGGTTGGAGGTTGAGTTCACCACGTTTTTTCTTATCAAACGCTGCTTTAGCTACCTCCTGCGTCCTGGCGAGTGTTTCTTGCAGCAGCTTCCAGTTGGACTGTAAGAACTGGGTGGATTACTGTACCGCTGGCACCGTGGTTTCACCGGCTAAGCTGGGGAGCCCGTAGGGTGGAAGCCATAGTTGGCCCAGAAGGGGGACTGCTTTGTGGACGAGTGGACAGAATTGTTGTAAGCGAACTCCGCCAAGGGGAGTAATGTGCCCCAATTGTTCTGGGAATAGGAAGAAAAGCAGCTGAGGTATTGCTCCAGAGTTTGATTAGTTCGTTCCGTCTGGCCATTAGTTTGTGGGTGGTATTCCGTTGAGAACGAGAGATCGATCTCCAGGGCAGAACAGAGAGCTCTCCAGTAGCGCGAGGTGTACTGTACACATCGGTCGGATACTATGTTGTCAGGGAGTCTGTGCAGCCGGACGACTTCTCTGATGAAAATTTCCGAGGTCTCCTTTGCAGTGGGGGTGCCCTTCATCAGGAGGAAGTGGGCCATTTTCGTCAGGCGGTCCACAACCACGAAGATTGTGGTATATCCGTTGGCAGGGGGCAGCTCCACTATAAAGTCCATCGTAATTTTGGACCAAGGTCGTTCAGGGATAGGCAGAGGTTTCAACAGCCCCCAAGCTTTAGTCTTGTCTGTCTTATTCCTGGCACATGTAAGGCAGGAACGGACATAGGCCTGACAGTCCTCGGTGAGTCCTGGCCACCAAAAAGAGAGCAGTACCAGTTCTATGGTCTTTTTTGAGCCTAAGTGCCCAGCTAACTTATGGTCGTGGCAGAGCTTTAAGACGACCAAGCGGAGTTCCTTGGGCACGACCATTTGGTTCTTGTGCCACCAGAGACCATCCTTCCAGGTCAGTCCTTGGCTAGATGCTTCAGCAGAGCGGGCTGAGGCTCTCCGTAACTGGGAGAGGAGATCATCCTGTGTGAGCAGGAAGTTCCGGGGGTGCAGGATAGTGTCTGGAGAGGCGGATGTTCCGGGTTCGGAGAACATGCGGGAGAGAGCATCCGGTTTCGTATTCTTTGCCCCGGGCCTGTAGGTCAAGTGAAACTGGAATCTGGAAAAGAAAAGCGCCCAACGGGCTTGACGGGGCTTAAGTCTCTTGGCCGTTCGGAGATATTCCAGATCTGTATAGATCAGGATGGGGTGCAGAGCTCCTTCCAGCAGGTAGCGCCATTCTTCAAGAGCAGCCTTTATAGCCAGCAACTCCCTATCCCCCACATCGTAGTTCTTCTCCGGGGCAGACAGTTTACGCCAGAAGAAGGCCACGGGGTGAAGGAGTGCCTTTGTTCCCTGCCTTTGGGAGAGGATCGCTCCTACCGCTGTTTCGGAGGCGTCCACTTCCAGGACATAGGGCAAAGTGGCATCTGGATTCTTAAGGGTGGGTACCGTTGTAAAGAGTTCCTTTAGCATTTGGAAGGCCTTTTGAGCGTCGGGTGACCACTGAAACCGCTGACCCTGTTTAGTAAGCTGCGTGATGGGGGCGATGATGGCTGAGAACCCCCTGATGAACCTTCTGTAAAAGTTGGAGAACCCCACAAAGCATTGGACCCCTTTTTTATCCACGGGTGCAGGCCAGTCTAGGATGGCAGTAACCTTTTGAGGGTCCATCGTGACCCCAGTCCCTGACAGGATCAGTCCAAGGAACAGGATCTGGGAGCGCTCAAAGGCGCACTTTTCTGCCTTGGCGTACAGCCTGTGCTGCCGCAGCCGGCTGAGGACACAACGGACATGCTGGCGGTGCTCTTCCAGGGTAGCAGAAAAGATTAGAATGTCATCGAGGTAAATGATGACGAAAGGGTCCAGGTAATCTCGGAAGACATCATTGACCAAGTGCCGGAAAGTAGCAGGGGCATTATAGAGACCGAAGGGCATGACGAGATACTCGTAATGGCCAAAACGAGTCTGGAATGCTGTCTTCCACTCGTTGCCCTCTCAGATGTGGATCAGATTGTAATCCCCCCCCCCGGAGGTCCAACTTAGAGAATACGGTGGCCGACCCGAGCCTCTGGAAAAGTTCTGGCACCAGTGGCAGAGGGTACCGATTTTTAACCGTGATTCGGTTCAAGTCCCTATAGTCTATGCAAGGACGGAGGGTATGATCCTTGTTCTCAACAAAAAAGATACCCGCCCGAGCAGGGGATGTGGATGGATGGATGAACCCCTTAGCCAGATTATCATCTAAATAGGCCTTGAGGGCAGACAGTTCAAGCTCTGACAGTGGGTAGATGCGGCCAATGAGAACCTCTGTTCCTGGAAGTAACTCGATAGGACAGTCGTAAGACCTATGCGGTGGTAGTTGATCTGCCCCCTTCTTACTGAACACGTCCAGAAACTCATGGTAAACTGAAGGGACCGCTTGGGGAGTTTCCTGGTCAGGCTCAGAGCCCAAGCTGAGGAGTGAGGGACCTACGTCCCAGGATGGGAGCAGGCAGTGTTGGCCACAGTAGGCAGAAGGAAACAAAATATGTCCAGAGGACCAGTCTATGACAGGGCTATGCGCCTGGAGCCATGGAAGCCCCAAGATGATGGGGAACAGAGGCGAGCAGATGACATCTAGGACGAGCAGCTCTTGGTGCCCCTCAGCTGTGGACACAGGGATAGGCTGGGTTTCCGTGGTTACCATGCCAGATTTAATGGCTGTCCCATCGGCCAGACGAACAGTCATTTCATACGCCTTGGGGCGCAGGGGCATTTGGTGTAGCTGGGCGAAAGCCTGATCCACGAAGCAGCTCCAAGCCCCAGAGTCAATAATCGCCGGCACCTGGATGTTCCCTCCGGGCAACTGCAAGGAGAGACAGAGAGTCAAATGAGACACATTACCTATGACAGCGGTCGTCTTCAGATTATCCTGATGAGGCCACTTACCAGCTTTGGCAGGGCAGGTCCGTACCATATGTCCGGGTTCCCCACAGTACAGAGATAAACTCAGAGCCCGGCGTCATTGTCTCTCTTCTGGGGTGAGCGACGGCCGCAGAAGTCCGATCTGCATTGGCTCAGAAGGGTCAGCAGGTGTGGAAGAGGTAGGTGTGGGAGCCGTATGACTGGGAACCCACGGCATCATCCATGTTGGGCGAAGAGCGGGGGAAGCTCCCGTGACTCGCTCAGCCCGGCGTTCCCAGAGTCTTTGATCAATTTGGATCGCCAGGTTAATGAGGGTGTCCAGGGTCGCGGGCACCCCGATGCGAGCTCGTCTTTTAGGGGCTCAGATAGTCCCAAGCGAAATTGGTAGCAGAGTGCGGCGTCGTTCCATGCTGTGTCTGCACTCCAACGCCGGAACTCTGCTACATAGTCCTCATCGGGACATCGGCCCTGCTGCAGGGCATGCAGGGTGGCCTCAGCTGTGGCTGCAAGGTGGGGATCCTGATATAGCTTGGCCATGGCATCAAAGAAGGCATCCAGGGTAGCTACTTCAGGCGCTCTCTGCTCCCTGAGTCGGTGAGCCCAGGTCTGCGGTTCCCCCTGTAGCAGGGAGACCACCAGTCCCACTTTAGTGGCCTCCAGGGAGAAGATGCCGGGCTGGAGACTGAAGTACAGCTCGCAGGAGCTGCGGAAGGCTCTGAACTTCCTCCGACCCCCAGAAAATCTGTCTGGAAGGGGGACCTTGGGCTCTGATGGCAGAGCCACGATGGTGCGGGCTGCTGCAGCTCCTCCTCCAGGTGCGGGGGGGAGCGGAGAGCTCACGCACTTGCCCCTCCAGGCGGTTGTAGCCATCTTGCAAGTTTTTCTCCGCCTGTGTGAGGCCGGCCAAATGGATGCACAGTTCCTCCATAGCAGAGGGTGTTCCCTGCGCAGACTCATACATGGCTGTCCGTTACTGTCACGGTCCTGGTGGTGGAGTCTGGCATGTGTAGGGAACCACTCTTGTGCACCCAATTCAGGGGTCCCTGGTAGAGCAGACAGGGGACCCGTGAGTGCGGGATGGCACGAGGGCCGGATAGTCACTGAAGGTGGTGATGTGAGGCTCCGGGTGGTCGTGCAAGTCAGAAGAGTGGTCGTTCAGGCTGGGTCGGCAACTGGCAGGCAGGCAAGGTACAAGGGGTTCAGGCGGAGAGTGGTCAAGTCCAAGCAGGGTTCGTTAACAGACTGGCAGCAAAGGAATAGAAGGGTCAGGCAAACGGATGGTCGTGGATAGCCGGGGTCGGTGCTGGCAGATAGGTAGCAGGTCAGAGCAAGCTGGGTCGGTACACAGGAAAAGGAACTACACAGGAAGCAGGTTACAGGCAGGAGAGCTGAGGCTCACAGGTACTCAGACGCTGTAGAACGAACAGCACTTGCTACAGGAAACAGGAAGTTTAAATAGAGCTGCTTCTCAGCAACTAGAGGAAACCACAATCAAATGCAATTAACCCTCCGAACAGTCTTCTTCTAACAGTCAGTGTGCTGGTACACGCTGCACTGAACTTCCAGGAATTTGAGAGAAGAATTGACTCAGCTGAGTGTTATATTTTCCTACATTGCCGTATTGGTAATCTGATGTATATACGAACCTGTGTGTATATCCCACCACCCTTTGTGGCAACAGTGCTCCGGCTTCTAATATCATATTTGGATAGGAGGCCTGAGCTACCGCTGCTCATAATAGGTGGCTTTAACTGTTGCTTAAACCCAGCTCTGGATAGGCACCCAGTTCCTCAGTCCTCTGCTCTCTCCAGGTGTACTCCCTTGGCGAGATTGATGCAAGAGGAGGGATGGGTGGATATCTGGCGACTATGCAACCCAAATGTCAAGCAATTTTCCTGTTTTTCTAAATCCCATGGTACTTTATCCAAGATTGATCTTGCGATGGGCAGCTTGAGCATGCTTCCGTTTGTTTCTGAACTCACTTACAGACCATGTAGTGTATCCGATCACACCCCCTTAGTAGTGCACATTCTGGTACCCCCACCAGTTCTATTACCCAAAGCCCCTTGGAAATTTAATGCATTCTGGTTGAAGCTATTTTGCTCACATGAGAAGATTGAACGGGGCATGCAAGAGTTTTTTACATTTTGGGATCCATCCGGTTCTTGTATAATGCAATGGGAAGCTTCAGACTCAGCTAAGCTCAACTGTATATCCTTTTAAGGGTGTATTTTAGTCCTCACAGACAGCATTGGATGGGCTTGCAAAGAGAGTCTACTTTTACAAGATGTAAGAAGGACCATGAGGATTTGATTCACCTTCTGTGGCGCTGTCCGAAACTGCATCCCTATTGGGCAGGGGTGGTGATTCAGCTCAACTCATTGTTTCAGGTGACCCTTCCCTTAGACCTGAAGGCCTGTTTGCTGGGGGTAGTGGAAGAGTATGACTGCGAGGCTCACACCAGAGTGGCTGTACTTAGAGAGCTTTTTTTCGGGCACGAAAACTGATCATGATTCAATGGAAGTCAGAGGACCACCCCACTGTGAGGGAATGGGTTAAAAATGTAGGTGAGCAGCTGAGATTGGAAAAACTTGTTTATCAGCATAGGGGAATGCGTATAAGTTTGAGAGGTTATGTATTGACAATACAGCATGCCCCTCAATAAAAACACACTAACTAATTAGCCAGTAGTCAGTGGGCGGGCCCGGCCCTGCATGGATGGCCCGCCCCTTCGTAGGGGGTGTGGTGGCATGACCAATTGAACGAGGCAATACCACCCACACTCTCAGGCGCCCAAGACCCTGTATATACCAGCATTAAACTACAAAACTTTAATAAACCTTTACTGTTTTGTAGTTTAATGCTGGCTAATTAGTTAGTGTGTATTTATTGAGGGGCATGCTTTATGGTCAATTAGTCAGATGAAGAGGGTTCGCCCTGGAAACACATCAGCCTAGCCATATGGACACCATCCAGTCCCTCTGCTGAGGTGCTGCTCATCTACTCCATTGGAGGTGTTCCTATTTTTAATGCTTTGTCACCTGCTCCGTTTCTGAGTATATGGATTTTATTTAAATTATTTTAATAAACTTTTTAATGGTATGGCACGAGGTCGGTGCGCCCCTCCTGCATTGATTCATGCCATCAGAGAGGAGAGCCGCCTCTGGCAGCTGCCTCGATCATGTCATCAGTGCAGTGGAGAAGTGGAGAGGAGAACCGCGGCTGATGGGCACAGGTGAGGCTGTATTGATTGGTGCTGGTGAAGTTGTATTTGATGGGCACAGGTGAGGCTGTATTGATTGGCACTGGTGAAGCTGTATTTGATGGGCACAGGTTAGGTTGTATTGATTGGGTGCTGGTGAGGCTGTATTTGATGGGCACAGGTGAGGCTGTATTGATTGGCACTGGTGAAGCTGTATTTGATGGGCATGGGTGAGGCTGTACTGATTGGTGCTGGTGAAGCTGTAGTTGATGGGCGCTGGTGAGGCTGCATTTGATTGGCGCTGATCAGGCTGCATTTGATTGGTACTGATCAGGCTGGGCAGGGCAAAGGGGGTGGGGTCAGGGGTGGGGTCAATTGGGGGGGCGGCAAAATGAGGTTTTGCCTAGGGTGTCAAAAATCCTTGCACCAGCCCTGGAATCAGATAAGTGGAAGTTCTGCTTTTGGGTGGAACTCTGCTTTAAGAAGTCTTTGGAGGCATGAGAGAAGCAAGATCTAACTTCTCACTACACTACAGCTCCTAAACTTGAGTTTTTGCCAAAGCCTATGAGTCCATGTACACATAGGCTTTTAGGATTGTTTAGGAGCTGCTGTGGTTAGGTGGGGTTCAAGCTTCCTCAACCACCCTCTCCTGAATGTGGAAGAACCGCGTTCAGGATAGGAAGGTTTTGACCGCCGACTACAAAATATGGTAAAATCGCAGTGCAATTTTGCGGCATTTTGCATTTTCTCATGGCCGGTGGTCAAAGTAGTTTAACCACTTCAGCCCTGGAAGGCTCTACCCCCTTAATGACCGGGTCATTTTTTGGGATGCGGCACTGCGTTGGTTTAACTGACAATTGCGCGGTCTTGCGATGTTGTACCCAAACAAAATTGATGTCCTTATTTTTCCACAAATAGAGCTTTCTTTTGGTGGTATTCAATCACCTCTGCGGTTTTTATTTTTGGTGCTATAAACAAAAAAAGATCGACAATTTTGAAAAAAAAATACATTTTTTTTTTACCTTCTGTTATAATACATATTAAAAAATATATATAAAAAAAACGAATTTATTCATCAGTTTAGGCCGATATATATTCTTCTATATTGTTGGTAAAAAAAATCGCAAAGCGTATATTCTTTGGTTTGCACAAAAGTTATAGAGTCTACAAAATAGGGAATAGATTTATGGACTTTTATTATTTTTTTAATGTTTTCACTTGTAATGGTGGTGATCTGCGATTTTTAGCGGGTCTCTGACATTGCGGCAGACAAATCTGACCCTAAGTGACACTTTTTTGGGGACCAGTGACATAATTACATTGATCACTGCTATAAAAATGCACTGATCAAAGTATAATTTACACTGGCAGGGAAGGGGTTAAACACTAGGGGGCGATCAAAGGGTTAACTGTGTTCCCTAGGTGTGTTCTAACTGTGTGGGGGCTGGGCTGCCTGGGACAACTAAGAGATCGCTGTTTCTGATCACTGGGAACAGCTGATCTCTGCGTTGTCTCCGCTCAGAATGGGTATCCGCATTGTTTACATAGACAGATCCCCGTTCTGCCCCTCTGTACCGCGATCGTGGGTGTCTGGCGGACATCGAGTCTGCAGGACCCGCGGGTGTGCTCCCACGACATGCATCGCGCCCACAGTGTCACATGCACGGACCGCCGTACGGGGATGGTGGTTCGCGCAGGAGAGCCAACCTGCCGCTGTAAATATACTTCTACATTACTTTGGTAAAAATAACCCAAATCTGAGTTTATTTGGTGTTGGCGGACAGACAGATGTGACGGGGACTGTGACAGATGTTTTGGGGACATACAGATGTTTTGTATATGGTGACAGATGTTTGGGGACATACAGATGTTTTGTATATGGTGACAGATGTTTTGGGGACATACAGATGTTTTGTATATGGTGACAGATGTTTTGGGGACATACAGATGTTTTGTATATGGTGACAGATGTTTTGGGGACATACAGATGTTTTGGGAACTGTGACAGATGTTTTGTATATGGTGACAGATGTTTTGGGGACATACAGATGTTTTGGGGACTGTGACAGATGTTTTGTGCATGGTGACAGATGTGATAGGGGTCATACAGATGTTTTGGGGGCTGTTTTATGGGGACACTGATGTGTATGGGGACAGGGGTATCAGTGTGCTTGGTGCACTGTGTGGGGGGTGATCTGTGAGAGCTCTCTGCCTGAAATCCTCATCATGCAGAAAGCTGTCACAGAGCTGCAGCTCCCCCCCCTCCCCCCCCCCCCGCACTGAGCTCTCACTGAGCTCGGCGGGGGGAGAACTGTCACAGAGACGTTCGTCTCTGTTTACAATGTGACAGCTGTGATTGGACACAGCCGTCACATGATCAGGAGGGCCAGTCACTGCGCCCGTATCCCAATCTCTGCTCAGCTGGATCCTGCGATCATAATGATCACGTGCCCGCGCTGCGAGCTCCCGTTCTGCAGGACGTAAATACACGTCCTGTCAGAACGGGGAAGCTCCCACCCGGCCGTATATATACAGTGGCCGGGTGGGAGGTGGTTAAGGGATCATGTACACAGGGCAGTTGAAAACCTTTTCTGAATGCTGGAAACTGACAGCTAGTAACCGATGGTGGAAAACGTCCGTTTTACAGCTTTTACACATCGAGTTTAGCAGCGGTTATTAGCATGTGTGAGGAAATGCGCCCAATGTTGCTGAGGAATCGAAGATGTAGAAAATCGTGTGAGGACCATGGCTACTGGACTCATCCATTGATGCAGGCAACAACATGTGGTGAAATGTATGTTTTTCAACATTTTTATATGTTCAAAAATTATCCAATTTTTTTCCCCCTTTAAAAACGCTTATAAACGCAAACGGGCATAAAAGCAGTTTAGCGCATTTACAAGCATTTGCCGTTTGAAATGCCAGTAAACCACAGTCCTTTTTCTGCTTTCAAAAAAATGTCTGTAACCTCAACTGCCTCTAAACGACTATAAATGGCTGAGTGTAAATGTACTGATAAAATAACATAGAGGAGAGTTCAGGGGCTGCTGAAAAAACTTCAGTTTAGAAGCTGATGTGTACGTGAGGCCTAATTAACCACTTCAGCCCCGGAGGGATTTCCCACTTTAAGACCAGAGCACTTTTTGTGGTTTGGCACTGCGTCGCTTTAACTGACAATTGCGAGGTCATGCGACGTTGTACCCAAATTAAATTTGCATCCTTTTTTTCCCACAAATAGAAATAGAGCTTTCTTTTGGTGGTATTTGATCACCTCTGCATCATTTCTGATCGCTGCTATAAACAAAAGAAGAGCGACAATATTGCAAAAATAAACAAATATCTTACTTTTTTCTAAAATACAAATCCAAAAAAAAACAACATTTTTTCCATCAGTTTTGGGCGATATATATTCTTCCTCATATTTTTGGTAAAAAAAAATCGCAATCAGCGTTTATTGATTGGTTTGCACAAAAGTTGCCGCGTTTACGGACAATGAGAATTCATTTCTGTTTATTTTTTTATTTTTTACTAGTAATGGCGGCGATCTGCGATTTTTAGCGGTACTGCGATATTGCAGCAGACATGTCGGACCATTTTGACACTTTTTTGGGACCATTGGCATTTATACAGCGATCAGTGCTATAAAAATGCACTGATTACTGTGTAAATGCCATTGGCAGTGAAGGGGTTAACCTGCAGGGGGCGCTCTAAGGGTTAAATGCATTTCCTCACTGTGTTCTAACTGTATGGGGGCTGCCCTGGCTGGGGAAAGGGGATGATCAAGGCTTCCATATACAGGAAGCCTGTGATCACCGCCCTCCCCCTCTATGAGAACGGAGATCCGTGTTTACTTACACGGACCTCCGTTCTCTTGATGTGGGGGGCCATCGCGGGTAGCCGGCGGCGATCGAGTCTGACCTACCCGCTCCCTGGCCCCCCCCCCCCGGACGCAGTGAGCGCGCGAGCGTGCCTCTGGTGGTGCGCACTCACAGCACTAGTTATCGCAGCCGCCTTCATATGACGGCGGTTTGCGATAAAGAGCCACTCTGTCGCAGTCAGACTGCGGTCGGCAAGTGGTTAAAGAGGAGTTCCAGCCTGGAAAAAAAAAATAAAAGTCAGTAGCTACAAATACTGCAGCTGCTGACTTTTAATATAAGGTCACTTACCTGTCCAGGGAGCCCACGATGTCGGCAGCCCAGTCGCTTTATGGATCGGCTGTTGGGTGCTGCCACTGCCATTTCCACTAAGGCAAACCGGGCTTCACTGCCAGTTCCGTACTGTGCATGCGCAAAGTGCACTGCACCCTGGCGGTGGAGGAAGGAGGAGGGGGCCGAACAGGTCTCCGTTCCCCCCTCACCCTTGAAAGGTGGCAAATGCGGCACCAGAGGAGGGAGGAAGCAAATAAGCGGAGGTTCCACTTTTGGGTGGAACTCCGCTTTAGGTGATGCTGAAACCCATCTGCTTCTGATGCTAGAACTGCAGACTTGCTGCACCTGCCACATACAAGACCAGTGGAAAAAAACAAAACAATAAAAAATGTCTACAAGCCAGCAGTCATATTTATTACTTCTGTAGCAGTACCCCCCGTAGGAGCTGCTGAGTGTAGTAGTTCACCGGTCACCCTGCCAATCCATTCACGCTTTTCCACACATCCGGAGTCAGGTGAACAGGCCGGTACTTGTGTTTTTGTTGTTTTATGAGGGGATTTAATTTGGATACGGTGTGGGAAATTATGGGATGCCCAGTGAATCAAACAGTTCCTGAATGGGACTACGTATATACACTCATGTATATACTCTTCTCCTTTCCTCCAGCACAATCTTACTCAAAGTAAACTCCTTTTCCTCACTCCTGCACAACATGTCTGTGGCCTAGCTAGCACATGGTGAGGCCTACCTTGGACTCTGGCCAGGCCTCAGTGATCCGCCCATTACAGGCGGGGATCGCAGGCCCCTCTTGCGTAGCAAAAAATGGTGAAAGTGTGATAGCCTCGGTGGACTACTGCTCCCAGTCAGTCCCTCTTCAGGCACTGCCAGCCCTCCCGGCTGCAGCGATCCAACTCCATTGCTCAGTGACACCACAGTCCCTGCTGGCTCCGCACCCTTCTCAGGCTGTCTCTCTCCTCCCTGTCTGCTCTGGCGTGCCTTTCCAACATCCCTGGGTGTGTGTCACTCACCAACACCTGGTGGATCCCTCCTGGAGACTTGCCCGGCAGCACCACTCCGTTGCTCTCTCCTGTTCCCTGGTCAGGACTCCCCCTTGTACGTGCTGAGGGGTCCCTTCCACTCCCGAGCCACTGGACCCGAGGTCACTCCTCCCAGACTGGGGGCTCCCTCCTGGGTCCCCGCAACTAGTGCTCCATCTCCCAGTTCTTCCACCCGAACTCTCATCCCTCGCTGGGCTGACCCCGGGTATTTGAGGAGGCCTGTCCCCTGCCAACCCCATGTTGGGGATTTGTCCAGGCTCCCCAAACACCCCAGGCAGCTCCACCCCTCTTCCCCACCCTTTTCTCTAGAACCCTCTAAAAGCAAAGGGGTAACCAAGAGGTATCACCACCTGTGAGTCACCAGCCACTCCCTGAGCCACTCCCAGCCCAGAATCAAAACACACAGGCCTAGCTACAAGCTTGTAGCTAGGCCTGTTTAGATTTACCTACACTGCCAGAAAACCCTACTATAGCACCTCACTACCCAGAGGGTGCTACACTTCCTTTAACCAGTTCCCGACCGGGCGCCGTGTTTTCACGGCGGCAGTCAGGATGCCGAGCGCGAATCGCAGTAAAAAGACGGCGATCTGCAATCAGCCACTAGGCGGCACGCGCGCACCCGCCGCACTCCTGAGGAGTGTGCCCGCGGCTCGGGTGGACCCGATGTCCGCCGGCGAGCCGCGATGAGCGGCCACAGGAAAAGAACGGGGAACCGCCGATGTAAACACGTTGGTTGCCCGCTCTGTTAGTAGGGGCATGAGTGATCTACTGATCCTTGTCACTGGGATCAGTTAGATCTCTCATGCCCATGTTAACCCAACCCCCCCACAGTAAGAACACACCCAGGGAACACAGTTAACCCCTAGATCCCCCCCCCCAGGTTAACCCCTTCACTGCCAATGACATTTATACAGTAATCAGTGGACATTTAAATTTCTGATCGCTGAATAAATGTCATTGGTCCCAAAAAAGTGCCAAAAATGTCCGACATGTCCGCTGAAATATCGCAATACCGCTACAAATCGCAGATCGCCGCCATTACTAGTAAAAAATAAAAGAAAACAAAAAACCCCAGCAATGAATTCTCACCATCCGTAAATGCGGCCACTTTTGCGCAAACCAATCAATAAACGCAGATTGCGATTTTTTTTATTGCAAATATGAGGAATTATATAAATCGGCCAAAAACAGTGAAAAAAAATGTTTTTTTATATTTTTTTTTGGATTTGAATTTTAGCAAAAAGTAAGAAATTTGTGTTTTTTTGCAAAATGGTCGCTCTTCTTTTGTTTATAGCGGCGTTCAGAAATGACGCAGGGGCGATCAAATACCACCGAAAGAAAGCTCTATTTGTGGGAAAAAAAGGACGCAAATTTTGTTTGGGCGCAATGTCGCATGACCGCGCAATTGTCAGTTAAAGCGACGCAGCGCAGAATCGCAAAAAGTGCTCTGGTCCTAAAGCTGGAAAACCTTCCAGATGGTAAGTGGTTAAATAGAAGCAAAAAGAAAGGAATTAAGACAGTCCAATCTTTAGGAAGTTTGCTCTTATTGCCCTCCTTCAGCCTCTATTAGATGGCCTGTTAAAACCTCTGATTACACAGAAAAATGAATGTACTTTCTGACTTCCAAATTGCTGAAACGCATTGATTGCCTGGAGTTGTCCTCAAATGCCATTCTAATCATCACTGTCCTTTGGTATTTGTATCCCTGCGTCCCTGTTGGTTGATTATCCAATGAACAGTCAATACATTCCTCAGATACGCTAGCCTTAGACATGGTAATGTTTAGGCTCCTCTGTGTTTCAGACCTCTACTATTTTCCTCTATGTTCTTGGCATTTCATTTCTATACATAATTTCATCAGTTGAACCTAAAAGTCAATTACTGGAAAACATTTAATGGAAACGCAGAATGTTCTTGCACGCAAACCATCATCCTTGCTAGGTGTTAGGAACTGCTATGATAACCCTCGGCTATCATCTCTCTGTCTTGAGGTTGGGCGCCCAAGAGAGAGAGACCATTTTCACCCGAGCTTTAATGATAATGAACACATGCAAACACAAGGTATGGCGAAAGCAATCTCTAGTTTTACTGGCATAAAATGGGCGGT
This sequence comes from Glandirana rugosa, assembly GCA_018402905.1. NCBI lineage: Eukaryota > Metazoa > Chordata > Amphibia > Anura > Ranidae > Glandirana > Glandirana rugosa. The sequence continues at coordinate 1,816,549 of BLSH010489184.1, forward strand.
TTTATACATTTCAGACAAAGGAAAGCATACAATACACAATTCATACAAAGGGGGGGAAAATGTGTAATACATGACTATAAAAAGAAGAATAATTGTCTAGCTAGCAGTTATCTATATTTTTCTCATACACTTTCTCATGTAGAGACATAACTGTCTCATTAAAAGTTGCTTATCTATGCACTGCGTTCTTTCTTCAAGGTCTGTTCCTCCATCCAGATGGCACATTCTGTAAAGAATAAAGAATGTGCCGTGTACAGAAACAAAAACCTTGTCAGCATAAACTTCTTAAAGCAACATTTACACAAACAAGATGGAGTAACTAAGGATAATAGGTTCCCTACCCTTTACAATTCCCCTCTTAAAACCAACACTATTGGTTTTCTCCATACTTCCAGGACCATACTAGACGTCATCAGGGACATATAATTCCCTGGGAAAGTAAGTGGACATAGGACTCTCAGGTCCTTTGTAGAAAAGACTATGTCCACCCGTCTAAAGGTGTTATAGGCAATACTATTCTGCTCATGGCCACGGTGTCTTCCTAGGTACTAAAAGTAAGGGCTGTGATAGAAGGGCTCTGTCTGTTCTGACTCTATATACCCAAAACATAGAGTAATTATCTACTCCCTTGCACATTTTCCTGAAACATAAAATAATACAGTACACTATCATACCTATTACGCTAATATAGCAGCAATGATTGTAAAAGATTGAACTAGGGCTTATTTCCACCCGGGGAGCCGCCCAAAATACTGATCCCATGGGTTGTCTATACTTGAGTAGAGTTGAGCGAACCTCTGGAAGTTCGGGTTCTGCTGGTCCGTCCGAACTTCGGGACAAAGTCCGGGTCCGGACGGAACCCGAACGATCGCTCGGACAACGAACCCCACTGAAACAATGTCGGTAAAAACACGGATTTTCAAGCCCAGGGGTAACTAAAGTTACCCCAAGCAACAGGCTCGCTAGCAAGCCCAAGGCAGGCCTGGGCCTGAAACAGGGCTTCAAGCCTGCCTGGTCGTCTTGGGCTTGAAGGTCTCCAAGCGAGTTGAGATGAGTTCATATCTGTTGGGTACCCTAGTCATAAAACCCGCCGAGGGGCCCACCTTTATTCGGGATCAAGTTAGAAAATGTTAGTAACGACGATATAATCGCATTATCCATACTATCACATGACATAATAAAATACAAAGTCCTTTTACACGTTCCCTCATCTATTAATGAGATACAAAACCCATATATCTCAGTCTTGTCTG
>BLSH010489184.1:1847335-1858151 GCA_018402905.1 Glandirana rugosa
ACATCTAGAACCGCCGGTGTATATGTGGTGGTGCATGTAGCCAGTGGGGTGTAAAGTGATGATTTCCATTGCCCCCCCCCCCCCACCCCATCCTGAAATGAAGAATAATCCTCTTATTTTTGGGATATGGAATGGATTGGGAACACATCTTGGGGTTGATTTACTAAAACTGGAGAGTGAAAAATATGGTGCAGCTCTGCATACAAACCAATCAGTTTCCAGGTTTTTTGTAAAAGCTTAAAGTATAACTAAGGGTCCTTTCACACGGACTTTCTACCCGGCAGACTCTGCTTTGCTCAGCGGGGGATCAATCCATTGATCCCCGCTGAGCAGGTGGATGACAGGTCCGTCTCCGCTCACTGTGCAGAGATGGACCTGTCAGAGCCCCGCTCTCCTCTATGGGGGATCGGATGATAACAGTCCACCTGTCCGTTTTCATCCGATCCCATCCGATAGAAAATATTGTTTCCATCGGTCTGGATTTCATGGACAGGATCGGATCGGATAGTAGCGGATGTCAGCGGACATGTCACCGCTGACATCTGCTGCCCCATAGGGATGAATGGAGGGTCCGATCAGGTCCACCTGAAAAACTGATAGGCGAACCTGATCAGAAAGCCCGTGTGATAGCTTTTTTTGTTTTTTTTTAGTTTAGATACAGAGTGCAGAGGGACAGGGACACCTGCCAGGTTTCAGCCCGCTCTCTGCCAAAAACGGGTTACAGGAGTGTAGAGCGAACTGCACTCCTGTGATCCACAGGAGAAGTACAGCCAAACAAGCTTTAGCTGTATTTCTCGTTTAAAGCGGAGTTCCACCCAAAAGTGGAACTTCCGCTTTAAGTGATGGTGACCCCCTGACATGCCACAATTGGCATGTCATTTTTTTGAAGGGGGGGAGCGTGTACCCAGTTTTCAGGGACAGAAGAATAGCCATTTATTAAAAGTCAGCAGCTACACTTTTTGTAGCTGCTGACTTTTAAAAGGGTGGAACTCTGCTTAAGGCTCGGTTCACACTGCTGCAGTGCGAATTTTCTGCGAATTGAATACGATTGCGATGCAAGTTTTTTCAGTTCAGACACAAGTGCGATTTCTACATGTGTTGGTGCGAATCTACTGCAAAGCTGTAGCTGGAGTTGGAGGGGGAAGCTATCGCAGTGATGTGAATGGGAGATTGCGTTTTCAATCCGTGTTCTATTGTAGTCTATGGAGCTGAATTCGCAACGCACAGCATCGCACACGGATCAAACTCGCACAGGACCCTTTTTCTTCACGGATTAGATTCGCAACGCATCAGTGTGAACTGCACTGGTAGAACACTATGTTATTGGAGATGACTTGCGAATTTAATCTATCGCAACGCAATCTATTCGCAGTACAGTTCGCAGCAGTGTGAACCTAGCCTTAAGGAGATTCATCCTCGCTATTTGTCCTGTTTACTATTACCAATGAAAGTGAATAAATTGCTCAGAATTTTTTTTATATATACTTAAATAAGGGTACCCTCATCCCAATTGGTATTGCAGAAAGAGGAACTAGAAAAGGGGCAGCGGGATTTAAAAACACAATTAAGTTACTATAGAAGTTCTCTTCGTCCATGAAGAGAACTTCTGTAGTAACTTGTGTTTTTAGACAATTTGTTTATCATGTACAAAATAAATGATATATTTTTAACTACTTATATATGATGGTACCGAGAAAATCCCGCATTACCAATGAAAGTGAAAGTAAAAGCAAATCCTACATTTTGGGTTGTCTTCAGAAAGGTAATAATGGGGAAATCTTCCAAGGGGGGCACTAGTTCTGGTGACCTAGGGGTCCCCAAGGAATTCCATTCATTTACAGGGATTGCCTCTCACTTCCTGTTTGCTATGAGACAGGAAGTTAAGGGAAATCTCCAAAATGGGACACGGATGACAAAAAAACAAAACAAAAAAACATTGCCTATAGTTCTACTTTAACCTCCCTGGCGGGATGATTATTTCAGATTTTTGGTGCTGAAAGCAGTACGATTATTTTGCATGAAAATGTGGCATTTTATATTGTAGGCCTGTAATTCTTAGCAATAACTCACTTAAATCTGTCCAAACAAGAGTCTAGTAGACATCCCGGGTATGAAAAAGTTTGAAAAATGAAATCATAAATTATAATATAATAAATAACTAAAAATAATTATCAAAAATAATAACATAATAGTAATAAAATGTATTCAATAATGTAATCAAACCAAAAACGCAGAAATTTGCTCATTTGCAGAATTGTCGCTGTCGTCGCTTTCAGTTTCTGATAATAAATTTCCCCAAAAATCAGTATCACTCGATTCTGCAAATTATTCTTATTTACTATTGGTGTTTTCTAGCTGATCAAAAACCACTTTTGACGCAAAGGGACACTTTTTGGTTGCCATGGACATTCTCAAGTTTCCAGGCAGAAAGAATGACATTTATTATATAAAAGTGCATGCAGGGCTCTGGGCAAACCACTAGGGACAAAGGGGATGTGAAATGTTTTCATACAGTAATGTAATCTATAAGATTACAGTGTACTGTATGTGTTGTGTGTGTTTCACTTTTTGAATTTCCCGCCGGTCTCTGTCCCCGTGCGACGCGACGCTCGCAGGGAACGGAGCCCGGTACACAGAGGCATCTGGCGGCGGACACAGCCCGCAGACATGGCGGGGGACATCGCTGCATCCAGGGGACAAGGTGAGTAACATTGCCTGGATCCAGCGATGCGATCCCGAGTGTGGCTCTGGGTTACCGTTCTTGGTACTGAAGTTACACTCGGGAACACCGCCAGGGAGGTTAACCACCCTGGAAGGTCTTACCCCCTTAATGACCAGGCCATTTTATTGCGATACGGCACTGCGTTACTTTAACGGACTGCTGTGCGACCCTGCGACGTTGTACCCAAATAAAATGTTTGTCCCTTTTCCCCACAAATAGAGCTTTCTTTTGGTGGTATTTAATCACCTTTGCGGTTTTTATTTTTTGCGCTAGAAACAAAAAAAGACCAATAATTTTGAAAAAAACCCACAATATTTCTTACTTTCTGCTATAAAACTCATCCAGTAAAAAAAATTGAATTTCTTCATCAATTTAGGCCAATATGTATTCTGCTACATATTTTTGGTAAAAAAAAAATCCCAATAAGCGTATGTAGATTTGTTTGGGCAAAAGTTACAGCGCCTACTAACTATGGGATAGATTTATGGCATTTTTATTTATTTATTTTTTGTTACTAGTAATGGCGGTGATCGGCGATTTTTAGTGGGACTGCGACATTGCTGCGGACAAATCAGACCCCTGGAACTTTTTTGGGAACCAGTGACATTATTACCGTAATCAGTGGTAAAACATATGCATTGTTACTGTACTAATGATACTGGCAGGGAAGGGGTTAACACCAGGAGCAATCAAAGGGTTAAGTGTGTCCCTAGGGGATGCTTTCTTACTGTGTGGGGGATGGACTCACTGGATGAACAGAGAGATCCGTGTTCCTGCTTAGCAGGAACACAAGATCTCTCTGTTCATACCTGACAGGACAGTGATCTGCCTTGTGTACATCGGCAGAGCGCCGTCCTGTCTCTCTGGAGAGTGACATACAGTGGGTATATAGAAGAATCACCCCACCCCCTTTGAAAATAATCACATTTTGTTGTTTTGCAGCCTGAAATAAAGACAGACAGACAGTGCAACTTAGGCTCGGTTCACACAGGGGCAATCTGACTACAGGGCGACTTTGCTAGGCGATTTCAGCGTGACTTTCAGGGCGACTTCAGGCGACTTACAACACGACTTATGCCAGGCGACTTTGCCTGTGGCCAATCAGAGGAGGGAGGGAGGGGGATGCCCCAAAATGAATTAAATTCTTTTCACTGACAAAGTCACTTGCATTAAGATGGGGGATCCGACTTGGAGGCGACTTCCATTGAATTCTATGGGCACAAATCGGATAGAAGTCGCCTCCAAGTAGTACAGGAATCTCTTCTGAAGTCGCCTTGAAGTCGGAGCGACTTCAGTAGTGTACATAAAGACGGCTCCCATTCACTTCAATGGGATTTCTTATGTCAAGCGACTTGAGGCGACTCAAGTCGGATCCCAAGTCGCCCCTGTGTGAACCGGGCCTAAGTGATTCTATTTTTTTTGATTTTTTTTTTCTGACATGTTGGTGTTATATCTTTCACTTGGATGTTATAAGTTGCACTGAGTAAATACAGCTGGATTAAAGTGAAAACTATGTGGTGTTGATTTACTAAAGGCAAATCCACTCTGCACTACAAGCGCACTTGGAAGTGCAGTCACTGTAGATCTGGAGGAGAAGATCTGAAATGAGGGGAAGCTCTGCTGATTTTATCATCCAATCATGTACAAACAAAAATGCGTTTTTTTTATTTTCCTTGCATGTGCCCCTCGGATCTACAGCGACTACACTTCCAAGTGCACTTGTAGTGCAAAGTGGATTTGCCTTTAGTAAACAAACCCCATGTCTTTATTTCAGTCTGCAAAGCAACAAAATGTGATTATTTTAAAAGGTAGGCGATTCTTTTCTATACCAACTATAGATCAATGACTGCATCTACAGCACCATGTGGGGTCTCTTAAGCCTCGTACACACGCTTAGATTTCCAGACGACAAAACGTCCATTTTTTTGTTGGATGCTTGTCTCATGTCGAAAGTGAAGAGCGCACTAACAATACGACTGAATTCAACATCAAAAGTGACGTAATGTGTTGAATTGCTTTGTGTGTATTTTTTCGTTTCAGCATGCGTGGCCTAGATCATACAATTTTTCTAGTATGAAAACCGTATTAAATGATACAAAAATCAGACATTGCCTTGATGTACGAACAAAATTTTTCTAGTCTGCACATCCTGCCTTTGTCGTCTGAAAAAAGAAAAAAACGGCTGTCGAAAGGAGCGTACCAACCAGGGGCGTAACGATAGGGGTTGCAGGGGTTGCGATTGCAACCGGGCCCCATGCTCCAGGGGGCCCATGTGCCTCCCTTGTACACCTGGATAGGAGGGATGGCGGCGCGGCATTTAGACAAACCAATCTCCTCTATTTTCCTCCTATTGGAAGAGATTGGTTCCTCTATATGCTGCCCCCGCCGCCCCTCCTATCCAGTTTACTTGTCTTCTGCTGTTCCCAGGGTCCCGATGCGGGACTGTAATAAAGGGACCCGTGATGGGAGTAAAGGGCCCCAGGATCAGCGAGAAGAGGGAAGGGCCCTGGCCAGGGGGGCCCTTCCTAATTTCTTGCACCCGGGCCCTGAAGGTTCTAGTTACGCCTCTGGTACCAACGCTAAGAATTTCGGACGATCGGTCGTCGTACATGCGTGTTGCAATTGCACATTATTTCAAAATTAAAGTGCAATTCCAGTCAAAACCTGTTTTTTTTTGCTTAGGTCAGTGGTAGGCAACCTTCGGCCCTCCAGCTGTTGTGGAACTACATTTCCCATGAGGCATTGCAAGGCTGGCAGTTACAATTACTCCCAGAGGCATGATGGGAGTTGTAGTTCTGCAACAGCTGGAGGGCCGCAGGTTGCCTACCCATGGCTTAGGTTATTAACTGACTAAATCTCCCAGACGTCCGCAGAGCCAGAAGCAAAGCTAGAGGCATTTTCTGCAAAAACAAGTGTGTTATTTTTGTGTATAAGAAATAGCAACTGCTTAACTGTGAAGTCTTAAGCATGATGCTTCTTTTCCTGGTATACTGAGCATAGTAACAGATATCAGTTGTGGAGGGGGTGTTTATCTTAACAGAATATTGACGGTTCATTAAATTTGCATTCAAAACAAATTTTTGCTCAACGTCATCTTGACATTCATCCGCTGTGCTTGGATTCACTGCTAATGCCAGAATAAGACTTCAAAATGTCCCCAAATCTGATTCTGTATAGTAAAAATTTTAAAAAAAGCAAAACTGGACGTATCCCATTGTTGCTGCTACCTTATATATGGACTTAACAGGAAGGTTGTACAGCATTGTATCCAATGCATATTGGAATGCCCAAAAAGGAGAACCAGGATCATAGATGCCCAGCATCAAACCAAATCCAGTTCCTGCACAGGGCATCCTGGACAAACCCACTAAGGACTGCATCATCATACCAGCCTGGGCTCACAGTATTGTTGAACAGAAAAGCACTAATGCATTATGTGATTGGCATCCTATGCAGAATGACTAAAGGAAGAAGTGTATTTAGAGCTGGGACTTGGAACACCCACTGCTGGAGGGAAGAGGAGGGTCAAGAGTTGGGACCACCCACTGCTGAAGGGGAAAAAGAATCAAGAGTGGAGACCACGCACTGCAGGAGGGAAAAGGAGATCTAGAATTTGGCTCACTCACTGCTGGAGAGGACAGGAGGATCTAGTGTTGGGATCACCCACTGCTGGAGGGAAGAGACAGATCTAGAGTTGCAACCACACACTACTAGAGAGAAGGAGGATCTAGAGTTGGGACCACCCACTGCTAGAGAGAACCGGAGGATCTAGAGTTGGGATCACCCACTGCTGGAGGGAAGAGACAGATCTAGAGTTGCGACCACACACTACTAGAGAGGAGGAGCATCTAGAGTTGGGACCACCCACTGCTAGAGAGAACAGGAGGATCTAGTGTTGGGATCACCCACTGCTGGAGGGAAGAGACAGATCTAGAGTTGCGACCACACACTACTAGAGAGAAGGAGGAGGATCTAGAGTTGGGACCACCCACTACTAGAGAGAAGGAGGAGGATCTAGAGTTGGGACCACCCACTGCTGGAGGCAACAGGAGGATCTAAAGTTGGAACAACACACGGTTAAGGGAAGAGGAGGATCTAGAGTTGGGAATCGCCCACTGCTGGAGGGAAGAGGAGCATCTAGAGTTAGGACCATGTGCCACTAAAGAGAACAGGAGGATCTAGAGCTGGTATTACCCACTGCTGGAGAAAAGAAGAGGGCCTACAATTTGGGCCACCAACTGCCAGAGGGAGTACATAAAAGAACCTAGAGTTGGCTTTGGAAAATGTATTGTCAAAATTTTTTATTTTGATAAGAGAAGTTAGAACCAGCATCAGGTTTTTATTGCAGTCTGTGTCCTTGTTAGAGAGATTCTCCTTCTATTGGTCCTGATGACCATTATCAGATACCTTACATGGGAGAGATTTCCTCACACTGGAAGTTGGGTTTCTAGGACAGACAGCACTTGTGGATAATTTTGGGCTGTATATACATTTTAAGCAGTTCAGTTCTTGAACATGAAAGATTCAAGACACAACCGACCTGTAAAAGATACAGTTCTCATCCTACACATTTCAAACTTACAAGCATTTAAAAACAGTTGCATGGTAAGGCTTCATGTATCTGGGACGTTGTTTAACCTCTCCTGAACTATTTAACTTGATAGCTAGAAACCAACATTTAGCCACGTTTACGTCAAGTAGCATTTTTCATTAAAAAAAAAAAAGTCTGTAAACGAAACGCTGCTATACGCGAGTTACCACATTTACAAGCCGTTACAGGCATTTGGCGTTTCAAATGCCTCTGAACATCCATCCTGAACGCATTTTTTTGCTTTCCAAAAAATGCTTCTAAACTCAACTGCCTGGAAACGACCCTGTGTACATGTACTGATAAGATAAAACCTGTTCATTCAGACAGCAGATAGTGCTGTTGGCAGGAAAAGTCAGAGAGAGAACAACGTGCAGCAGTGTATATGTAAGCAGTGTGGGGACGCGGACAGACCGGACCCCCCCCACTGACTGAATGAGGCTGCGGGAGACAGAGTAGTGGTGACAGGCGAGGCCAGCGGGAGTGAGTGGGGACCGTAGCACTTCAGAGAGCTCCAACTAAGGAGGCGGACCAGAAGACCAGGGGAACAGACAGGAGGCAGCCGGTAAGTGTAAGCTGTGGACTGGAGACGGGACTGTCAGGTAGACAAGGGAGGCAGTGACAGGCGTATCTGGATTTTTGCAAAGCATTTGATACAGTCCCCCATAAGCACTTAATTTACAAGCTAAGATCTACAGGCATGGACCATAGTGTTTGTGCCTGGGTAAGAAACTGGTTACAAAGACATTTCCAAAAGGGTAGTGATAAATAACATACTCAGACAGGTCTGAAGTGGTGAGTGGAGTACCTCAGGGTTCGGTCTTGGGACCAATTCTATTAACCACTTGCTTACCGGGCACTTAGACCCCCCCTCCTGCCCAGGCCAATTTTCAGCGCTGTCACTCTTTAACTGACAATTGCGCGGTCGTGCGACATTGTACCCAAACAAAATTGACGTCCTTTTTTTCCCACAAACAGGGCTTTCTTTTGGTGGTATTTGATCACCTCTGTGGTTATGGTTTGCGCTATAAACAAAAAAAGAGCGACATTTTGAAAAAAAAAAAAAAAAAAAGAACAATTTGTTACTTTTTGCTATAATACATGTCCAAAAAAGTAAAAAAAAAAAAACAAAACAAAATGTATTCATCAGTTTAGGCCGATATATGCTAATACATATTTTTGGTAAAAAAAAAAAAAACCCAGTTCTTAATACTGTGTATTGCCCCCTTTAATATCAATGACAGCTTGAAGACTTTTGTGGCATTTGTGGATGAGGCTCTTTTTATCTTCTCAGATGGTAAAGCTGCCCATTCCTCTTGGCAAAGAAAACAAATTCTTGGGCTGTCTTGCATGAACTGCACGTTTGAGATCTCCCCAGAATGGCTCAATGATATTGAGGTCAGGAGACTGAGATGGCCACTCCAGAACCTTCACTTTATTCTGCTGCAGCCAATGACCGCTCGACTTGGCCTTGTGTTTTGGATCATTGTCATGTTGGAATGTTCAAGTACGTGCCATGCACAGCTTCCTGGCTGATGAATGCAAATGTTCCTCCAGTATTTTTTTGAAAACATACTGCATTCATCTTACCATCAATTTTGACCAAAATTTCCTGTGCCTTTGTAGGTCACACATCCCCAAAACATCAGCGATCCACCTCCGTGTTTCACAGTAGGAATGGTGTACCTTTCATCATAGGCTTTGACTCCTCTCCAAATGTAGGGTTTATGGTTGTGGCCAAAAAGCTAAATTTTGGTCTCATCACTCTAAATGACTTTGTGCCAGAAGGTTTGAGGCTTGTCTCTGTGCTGTTTGGCGTATTGTAAGCGGATACTTTGTGGCACTTTTATAGTAATGGCGACTCATCCATGCAGCCCATCTTTCTTCAAGTGCCTCCTTACTGTGCATCTTGAAAACATCCACACCACATGTTTTCAGAGAGTCCTGTATTTCACCTGAAGTTATTTGTGGGTTTTTCTTTGCATCCCGAACAATTTTCCTTGCAGTTGTGGCTGAAATTTTAATTTTTCTACCAGACCATGGTTCGGTTTCAACAGAGCCCCTCATTTTCCACTTCTTGATTAGAGTTTGAACACTGCTGATTGGCATTCTCAATTCCCTGGATAGCTTTATATCCCTTTCCTGTTTCATACAGTTCAACGACCTTCTCCAGCAGATCCATTGACAATTCTTTTGCATTCCCCATGACTCAGAATCCAGAAAAGTCAGTGCAGCACTAGATGAAAGATGCAAGGGGCTGTCAGTCCAGAAACTCATTGACCTTTAATAGTCATACAAACCCCTTTGTGTCAACTTGTGTGCAGGTTATCAGGCTAAAATCACCAGTATTGAGGTATGGACTCCAGAGATAGAGACATAATTTTGCCCCTGTATAAATCATTAGTAAGACCTCATCTGGAATATGCAGTTCAGTTTTGAGCACCAGTTCTGAAAAAAGATATCGGGGAACTGGAGAAAGTGCAGAGAAGGGCAACCAAAACGAATAAGAGGCATGGAGAAGTTCAGCTATGAGGAAAGATTAGAGGAACTGAATTTATTCTCTTGAGAAGAGGTTAGGGGGGGGGGGGGATAAGATCATCATGAACAAATACATAAGTGGTCCATATAGTGAACTTGGTGTTGTTATTTACTGAAAGGTCGTCACAGAGGACAAGGGGGACAACCTTCACATCTAGAGGGAAAAAAAAAAAAAAGTAATCTCCAAATACGGAAACGTTTCTTCACAGTTAGAGCTGTGAAAATGTGGAATAGACTCTCTCTCTCCTCTCCCCCGCCCCCCGAGGTAGTTTTGGCCAGCACAGTAGATTGCTTTAAAAAAGGCCTGGATTCTTTCCTTAGCCACTTACCAACCAGGAGGTTTTCCAGCTTTAGGACCAGAGCACTTTTTGCGAATCAGCACGCCGTCGCTTTAACTGGCAATTGCGCGGTCGTGCAACGTTGTACCCAAACAAAATTTGCATCTTTTTTTCCCACAAATAGAGCTTTCTTTCGGTGGTATTTGATCGCCTCTTCTGCGTCATTCCTGATCGCCGCTATAAACAAAAGTAGAGCGATCATTTTGCAAAAAAAAAATTTTTGCTAAAATTCAAATCCAAAAAAAATTATAAAAAAAAAACAATTTACCGTTTTTGGCCGATTTATATTCTTCCTCATATTTGTGGAAAAAAAACCCGCAATTGGCGTTTGATTGGTTTGCGCAAAAGTGGCCGCGTTTACGGATGGCAAGAATTAATTTCTGGGGTTTTTATTTTTTACTAGTAATGGCGGCGATCTGCGATTTTTAGCGGTACTGTGATATTGCAGCGGACATTAACACTTTTTTGGGACCAATGGAATTTATTCAGTGATCAGAAATTTAAATGTCCGCTGATTACTGTATAAATGTCATTGGCAGTGAAGGGGTTAACCTGCAGGGGGAGAGCTAGGGGTTAACTGTGTTCCCTGGGTGTGTTCTTAGCGAGATGAAAACAAATATCGCCGCTAGT
>BLSH010489184.1:1858161-1872733 GCA_018402905.1 Glandirana rugosa
CGGGGGGGTTGGGCTAACATGGGCATGAGAGATCTAACTGATCCCAGTGACAGGGATCAGTAAATCACCCATGCCCCTACTAACAGAGCGGGGAACCGCCATGTTTACATCGGTGGTTCCCCGTTCTTTGCCTGTGGCTGCTCCTCACCGGCGGACATCAGGTCCGCCTGAGCCACGGGCACACTCCTCAGGAGTGCGGCGCGCGCCCCCTAGCGGCTGTTCGCAGGGCACCGTGTTTTTTACGGCGATTCGCGCTCAGCATCCCGACTGCCGCCGTGAAAACACGTCAGGCGGTCGGGAAGTGGTTAATGTAAATAACTGGGTACTAACATTTTTAGGTAAATTTGAACCAGGGTGAATCAAATTGCCTCTCCGGGGATCAGGAAGGAAATTTTTTGACCCTGCTATAGCAATTTGGATCACGCTTTGCTGGGGTTTTTTGCCTTCCCTGAGGAAGTCACGTGATGTGACGCAACGCGTAGGCTGTTACCTGAGTGCTGGATACACAGTGAGAGGCGCCCTGACGCCGCTGTGTTATTTTAAAGTATTTTTGACTTTTGGTCTTAGAAAAACGTTTTTTATTGGATAAATAAACTAGTTTTTATATACTACACTATGGAATTCGTTTGTCTCTTCCCGCATGCTTGATTTTTGGAGTAAGGATCGCATTGAAGAAGTCCAATGACCAGTGGGTCGCACGGTTTGGCCACACGCAAGGATTGCGATTGGAGAGAAAAACGCACCCTAACTTTGGAAGAGCAGCACCCGCAAAGAAACCTTGATGCGCACAGGTCCTTACCTGCTCAGGTGAGAGTTCTGAGAGCACTGACCCAGTTGAAGCACCTTAGGAAAGGAATCCTTTTTGGGGTGATTAACCTCCCCCCTGCACAAAGAGACTTCCCACACCAGTTTGAGCACGAATCGTTTTATGAACTTTTGGAGCACAAGTCACTTTAATCACTGGATTTTAAAAAAGGACAATTTTACTTGATTTTTCACTTCATATTTTTGCACTCGTTACAATTTTCTATTTATTGATCATATTGCACTACCACAGATATTTATATTTTATTGTATTTGCATTGTGTATTATTTTAATACTTCATCATCACGTCATTTTATATACCAGGTCTTTGTTTTATGGTTACAAGTATGTATATGCGTGTTTAGTATTGCCAGAGTAAGACAGTAAGGCTCATTGTACACTCCATTGGTTTTATTACTTACCACATTATGTTTATAGTGGAATACTAATAACAGGAAAATAGTGTGGCAATACACCCCAGAACCACTAGGGGCAAGGTTTTCATACTAGCACAAGTAAAACAGTTGACTGATAAATGGCTTCAGCCAAACACGAACGATGAGTGAAAGAAATGTTTGTGTTATTCATATTCTATGAAAAATGGCCCAGAAAAATCCAATTCTGCCAGGGTATGTAGACTTATGAGCACAACTGTATGTCTGCTATGCACAAATGAAACTACAAAAAACAGAATAAATAAAATGACAGTAAAATCATGGTATTAAAAAGTATTTTATTATGCATCCATTTAAAAAAAAAAAAAAAAAATCCCTGATTAAAGCTCATTAAGGCACATAGAAAAATCCCTTTAAAAAAAAAAGAAGATACTGCTGTGTAAGAAATCTCAAGGTTTGGGTAATATGAAGGGAGGTTTCCATACTTCAAGATCTGTAGGGTGTCATATCCTGAAGTCATTTAGGTCAAGTCAAATGAAAAATGGAAAAAAGGTCCCATTCACAACCCATTCCGAAGCTACACTTCATTTTTAAAACATACCAAAGACTAATCAAAGATAAAGCAATACAAAAAAGTAATATAATAAAACGAAGATGGCACAAATGTACTGCAAACAAACATCCAGCTATCACAGGTAAACCACCCCTGAGCAACAGTTCAACACTAACATTTTACATTTTTCAGAAATCTAGGGAAAGACTAAATATTAAGTTTTTGTTCCCACTGAGTGATGAAGGGTTAGATACTCAGGTTTTTTTTTTTATTTTTTTACTGCTGTCTGGTAGATTTCCCCTCCCTTTCTGTTCTGGTGACACCTGTGTTATTGCTCTGAGCTGAATTTCCAGATTTTCTCCACTGGTGACTTAGTCACCAGATTCTCAGCAGCAAAATATGAACAAATTACAAACCAGCAGCAAAAAAAAAAAAAAAAAAAAAAAAAAAAAAAAAAAAAAATCTGGCTTACAATACCAAACATGTAACCAGTTCAGGGGTTTGGATCCCAACAGCCTTGCTTGGAGTTCCATGACATAAAAATGAATGTCCAGTCTGTCAACCAAGGACCACTCAAATGGATGCCACCATCTGGTCTCTCTGAGGACTGATGCCAGGTTTGTCACTGCAACCCACACATCATAAGACAGGTCATTCCTATGACCATCACGTGTCTACTCCCTGCACATGTAGACTGTCCAGGGGAGAGAATGAAGAAGGGCTTAGCTGTTGACTTTTAGCAAGGCCATCATTTGCATATCAGTCTGCGTCAATGACATACTTCAGAGGGTGGTCTGTGTTTAAAAAAAAGCTAATGGGGTAGAGTATGCAATTAAAGTAATAAAACCAGAAAATCAGAATGACAAGCTAGTCAGCAGCAATTGCAGAATGACGTCAGTGTTGGCAGCCACCACGTTTGGCTTTGTAAAGGTTTACAAAATTTTACTACACAGGGCAGAACAATTTTCCCCCGTGCAGCTCTACCCCAAAATGATCAGTTTTTGCTCCAGCATCACTTTAAGCAGAAGTAAACCCATCGATTGAACCGTTTAAAAAAAAAAGGAAAAAAAAAAGTTAAATTTCCGTTATGTGTTGGGAATGTAACTGTCACATTGGTTATGCTCAACTAAACTGTCAAACGATCAAATGGCTGGAGTCATAGCTGATCACATGTGCAGAATCATGGCAGTTGAAGATCAAATAGAGGCCAAGATGGCAGCTTCCTTGGCTGAAAATAGTTGGGTTTACTTCCACTTTAAAAGTGAGTGGTTATCCCTGTTGAGGGTACAATGGGCTTCACAGATCTGTGTCTGAAACAAAAGCTATACAGGCACAGCAACTAGATGTCACCTTAGTCCCCCCTATACTGCACACAAAAAAAATATTAGTTGAGATGGTCCATCCTTTCTTCAGTCACACCAAAATCTACTCAGATTTAGGCTGCATTCTCTCATCGGACAAAGCGCAAGCCTAGAGTGGTGTATATAGATCAGCAATTTGGATTGTCAGCACTCTCCCCCTATTCACATTACAAAAGGAAGCCTATGCTAATAGCTACCTGAAAATACTAGTTCCCTGGCCATGGTGCTGATCCCTAGGTATTATGCTTAAAGAAGTCTTAATACAGTATTCTGTCCCATAGGGGATAGAGTAGGTATAGTACTTTGCCCTCTTACTTGCTGTATAAGGTTAGCTACATGGTCAGACATGATGCCCCCACCCACCACAGCTGTCAAATGCAGTCAGCAAGAGAAACTGTGCATTGATCGCTGGTGCTCCAACTCCAAGTACATTCCCAAGACAAGCAACGGCAAGAGGAATGCTGAAGTCAGGGAGCTGGCACACCCCCTCCCTGCATTCCACTTGCCAGTGCTTGTCTATTGCAAGTGCTTAGAGCCAGAGATAAACACCGACTATCAATGCAACCATCTCCTTGCGAGCTGCATTGTGGCCTGCTGCTGTGTCCTGTCCCAACTGCATAGCTAGCCTTACACAGCACTTCGGAAGAGGAGACAAGAGTACTATACATAGTCCCCTGGTGAACAGAATACGATCATAAAAAACTAAAAACCCTTTATGGGTCGCTGCTCCAAAAAACAGTGAAGCAAGAGTTCTAAATCCACAAAACCATCTTGGTATTAATGCTTCTGGAGCAGAACAGATCAGGCAAGTAGCATTTTCAGAAGCAGATGTCAGCCACCTTTAAGAGGTTTACTTTAAAAAGGGCAACTCCATGTTAAAAAAAAAAAGGAAAAGGAAGAAGAGTGGCCCCTTCTTCTTGACACCAAGAAATTTCATTCATAAAAAAGTGGTGCCCACCTTATTTGGGTTTTCCTGGAAAACCAAACCATCTCAATAGACAAAATTTAGAACAATTCACTGTACTAATATATCCACCTGTAATGTCCCTGTAGCACAAAACAAATGGCAAAGGGGATCTTTATTATATGAATGGGTTTCTTAAAAAGGTGCAATTTTTTTTCTTTTTTTTTTTTTTTTAACTGACATGGAAAATTTTTTTAAAGCAAACCCTTACCCCGTTTTAAAGTAAAGTCCCTGCTTAAAGCGGAGTTCCACCCAGAATTTTTTTTCTTTTTTGGCATCCACTCTTAATACTAAATAGATGTAACCTTTTGTTTCCTTACTTTCAAACCGCCTAGTAATTACATGTATTTTTTACTCATTTTAGTTTCCTCTCACTGCTGGACTTTTCCATTTTAGGTGAGGGCACCTGAAGCCCATCCTGGATCTCCTGGCATCTCCTCTCAAGTGCATGAGCGTGGGTAACCATCATGTACTCCTCAACCTACCTTAAATTGCATCATACCCTGTCTGGAAATAACAAATAACAGAAGCAGGAAGTGAGGAGAAGAGCCTTGGACCTAAAAAGGGGCAGATTACAGAGACCACCTAGCAACAAGTGACGGGAGTATACATTTTTCTTCCTTCAAAGATAAAAAGTCTATATAGGCAAAGGACTTGAATGATGTAAAAGAAAAATTTCTGGGTGGAACTCTGCTTTAACATTAAGGCTACACTGGCAATTATATATTTTTGCAGCTGAGAGATACAATTACTTGTCGTCAGTCACCTTTTGTGCAGCACAAAAAGTCATGCCAATGAGGCAACAGTCAACAGGTAAACCTCTCCTTAGCAAGAGATTTAATCACAAATGTAGGCCCTAGAGCAAGGGTCTCCACACTATGACCCTCCAGTTGTTCAAGAACTACAATTCCCATATTGCCTAGTCATGTCTGAATTTTTACAATATCTCATGGGATGTGTAGTTCTGCAACAGCTGGAGGGCCATAGTTTGGAGATCCCTGGCCTAGAGGAAGATCAATCACCACATGATGCCTGCATTTTCCTTATTGGCAAAAATAGGGGGGGGGGGGGGGAAGCCCCTTCCGATATAGCTTTAATTGTTACTGGGGTTCAACTTTACTAGCCAAGACCTTCCATTAAGATCGAGACTGGCTCAGTTAAGCCATGCAGATTGGAATATTTGGAGGGGCTGTTGGTGTTTAGCCATGAAGTCAGAAAGGTCAAGGAAACTAAAATCAGAGGGGTGGCCAGAATAAGCCATTTTGGCTAATAAAGGGAATACCGGCATCTTGTGGCCTTTGCTCTTAGACAGGACTTTAGAGCCTAAAATGGAATACAACTTCAAAATTACAGCTTGACAATAGGACTTGCCGACACTGCTATGCTTTCAATTGCGCATTCGTTTGTTCCTCTGCGGATTCTGAAGTACCCCTTCTCTCCCCAGGCCTCCCCCCAGCTGTTCTTCACTATCCAGTACTTCTCTCCAGTCGTTGAATCGGCACCATACCCAACCAACAGGACAGCATGGTTGGTCAGCTGGAAGGGGTTGAATTTATCCTGCAGTCCAGTGTGGTGGTAGATCCCTCCTCTATAGCCCATAAAGTCATCATAGACTTCAAAAGCTACGGCCAAAGGCCCACCTAAAATGAGTTCAAGTTTCATGTAAGCCTCATTGCAGCCACCGTAGAAGCCACCGACGTAGTGGTACTCCGCTGTGTAGTAACGATAGGCGTCATCTTTCAGCGTGCAGGGTGAATCTCTGCCGGTGTAAGGGAAGTCTGACTCTTCTACAATGCCGAAGTCCTGAGCATATTTTCCAGCGATAAGATAGGGAAAGCCTCCATCACAGCCTTAAAAACAGGAATGTCTTGTTAGAAATTTTTTTTTTTTTTTTTTTTTACACTTTGAAGGATAAGTACATAAAGGGTGGGAACCCTTCAGTGCTGCCAGCTAGAACCTTCAAACACCACACAGATCATGAAGGGCAACAAGAGTCATTCACAGACTGCCAACTAAATGCACATATTTGGGAAATAAACATTACATTTTACTGTATAGACCCTTGAGTTAATTTTCATATCTGTCACATACTGAACTGCTAACACTTTGAATTTTCCCATTTAAATTTTTTTCCACACTAGCCCCCCACCCTCTATCATATGATCACTCAGGCTTAAAAGCTGGCTACTCAATGCTGCATTGTGAGTAGCAGGGGTGTCATGTGTTCCTCCATTCCCAGGAGCTCCAGGTATTTCTCCTGGACTGGGATTAGTGTGGCATGGTAATAAGTGGAAGATTCCTACAGTAAAATGGTTACTTTGCTTAACCACTTCCATACCAGGCCTATTCTGGCACTCCTCTCCCACATATTTTTGCTAGAAAAATTATTCAGAACACACAAAACATTCTATATGTTTTTTTAGCATAGCCTAGGGCAGTGGTTCTCAACTCCTGTCCCCAGGACCCACCAACAGGCCAGATTTTAAGTATTACCTTGGGGAGATGCAGACTAGAATGCTGCAATCACTGAGCAGCAAATGATATCATCTGTGATGTATTTCAGTTATCCTGCAAACCTGGCCTGTTAGTGTGTCCTGAGGACAGGAGTTGAGAACCACTGCCCTAGGGAATAAAATGGTGGTTGTTGCAACTTTTTACATCACACGGCATTTGCGCAGCAATTTTTCAAACAAATTTTTATTTTCTTAAAAAAAAAAAAAAAAAAAAAAAAAAAAGCAGCCCAATTTTTTTTAGTATAATGTGAAAGATGTTACCCCGAGTAAATAGATAACCAACATGTTACGCTTTAAAATTGTGCACACTTGTGGAATGGCACCAAACTTCTGGTACTTAAAAATCTCCATCGGTGACACTAAAAATTTTTTTACAGGTTACCAGCTTAACGTTATAGGTCTAGACTTGTAAGAATTGTTGCTCTCGCTCCAACGCTCCTGGCAATACCTCACATGTGTGATTTGAATGCCATTTACATATGTGGGCGCGACTTGCTCATGCTTTCGCTTCTGTGCACGAGCACTTTTTTTTTTTAAATTGGTTTATTTTATTTTTACACTCTTAAAAAAAATTCACTTTTATTCCTATTACAAGGAATGTAAACATCCCTTGTAATAGGAATAGTGCGTGACAGGTCCTCTTTTTGGAGAGATGTGGGGCTATAACAGAGAAAAGATACCTGTGCTCAGATCCCAATAGCTGGTACATATAATTGAACTACCAGGTGCTAAAGGGGTTAACACTACAAATACTGGATGGACCCTCTGCACACTACTACACCCTTTCACCCTTGCTGGGAAGGGTGTAGCAGTGTGCAGAGGATCCATTTAATATTTGTAGTGTTAAACATGAGGTCACACCGCTTTAGCACCTGGTAGTTCAATTACATGTACAAGCTATTGGGATCTGAGCACAGGAATATCTTTATTCTGTTATATACAGGTCAGTGATCAGATCTGAACCTAGTCACTCTCCCCCATCTTGTGTCTTTATGCTCCAGGTTGGCATGGTGTCCACCGGAGCATTTGCAGTGGTAAGGCAGTGTAGGACTGCCCAGAAGAGGGATTACTTTGACGGAGTCGGTCAGCTTAAACATGTATTGCAGTATATGTGAACTAAATATTCCTGTTTTACATTGCATAGTTAGTTGATAAGGGTGTAGCAATGTGCAGAGGGTCCATTTAGTATATATGGGGCTATAAGACACCACATCTCTCCTCTAGGCTGGAAAAACCTGAGATAAAAAAAAAAAAAAACCCACCATCAAGCAAACAATCTCAGCCTTTCCTGCAGAGTCCCCGGCAAGGTGTACTTTTGCCAGCCCAGACGTGACGTCAAGGTTATGCCCGGGCCTCCAAAAAAGGACAGAGGTGACCTTCTAGTCACTGGAAAGCTCTATGCTTCCAGCACCAATGGATTCATTCTCTGGCTCGCCAGTCGCATGGGCGAGCCGGTAGAAGCACCGAAGGACGGCAGGAGGCTAAACTGCTGCTATGATTGTTCTTATGTTGCAGGAAATGGACGGCTGAAAGCTGATACCCACTCAAAGTCCAGACCATCATATGGCGTCCTTGGGCGTCAAATGGTTTATTTAAGCAAAGTACAGGTTCTTTAACCCCTTCCCAATGGTTCCGATCAGCCAGTTAAGAAAACCTAAACCAGGTATCTTCAAACTATGGCCCTCCAGATGTAGCGGAACTACATGTCCCATGAGGCATTATAAACCTCTGACATTCACAGGCATGATGGGAATTTTCGTTCCTGAACTGGAGGGCCATAGTTTGAAGACACCTGATCTAAACGCTTGAGGTGCTTCTCCAGCCTTCCCGATCAATGAATTGGCTGTGTGAACACATGGTCAGGAGATCCTGTCCTACCCACTACCAGGAGCTGTCAGACAAGAGTGGTCACAGTGCTGGGAAAATTGCTGGCTATACAAACATGTCCATTTTGCCCATTATTTTTCCTAACTTCCTGTACGTTTAAAGAGAGGGAGGGAGGCAGGTGATGACACCACCACCCCCCCCCCCCCCCTTAGAAAAACAAGACCTGCATTCAGAGAATGCTTTGCCCCCTGAATGCACAACATTCTCTGAACGACACCCGTGCCAAGTGGCTGACCGCCTGCATTCATTATGCATCTGGCTGGATGCCCAGCACAGGACCCTGAAGCAAATGAAGATCACTAAGATTTTGTTTAGATCACCAGCACTGAAAGTCTGGAGCAGCATTTGTATTACCTCTGTTAGGTGACCCAGCACTGGACCCGCTCCCCCGGGGTCCAGCTATACTTGCCTCCCGCAATCCTGCACTGGCTTGCTGCTCCATTAGTCCAGGGATTTGAAATCCCTGCTGCTTAAAATCTCCTCTGTACTGCGCAGCCAGTACAGACCAAACATACCCTAACCGGTCAGCACCATCACATGAATGGCACTGACCAATCAGAAATTGGTCTAGCCCGCCCTGTCTCCACTGCGAGAGACAGCCACGGGGAATTCAAATCCCTGGACTAGTGAACCAGCATGCCTGTGCAGGATCGGGAGAGGAAAGTACAGTGGTACTGGGCGGTAGGGGGTCCAGTGTTCATTCACTTTTTATAGCGAATCTGAAAAGGGGACCTAACACTTTAAAGGTTTCATGTATAAAAATTGCCCGAGGCAAAGTCAAGGATCTCAGGTGGTGCCATTGGTCACCTAGACCGCTGCAGAGAAGAACAGAAAACAATCTTTATTACCTTGAGAGTAATTACTGCAGGACACCACCTGCTGGGGGCTCAGAACAGGAGTTTGCTGAAGTTTGCTCATGACACGGATTCTAGATTCCAACATTCCCATCGTAGCAAAGGAGTAACAGCTTCCACAGGACCCTGGAGGCAACATACAGAATGATTACAAATCCTCCAGAGTATCCAAACAGTGCAATATTCATTAATTTGTTGACAACACAAAATACAGGCAAATGACAAGCATAGTAAAATTAAAGCAGTGTAAATCCAAACAATGAATTTATTGGCTTCCTTCTGGTCTTGGAGGTTGCAAATCTCTTTCGAAGGAAAAAAAACAAAAAACCCTGCAAGACAAAGGCATAATGAGCTAGTATGCATCGCATACTAGCTCATTACGTAATACTTACATTAAAACGAAGCTCTATCAGCACCCCCCGCACATTTTCCCTAGTTCGCAGGCTCCAGTGCGGTGATTGGCCAGAGCCACGATGACGTCACTCCCCCGTATGCACGCAGGAGCCGCCATTCATGCCACGGAGCTCAGAAGGAACGACACCCGTGCCTGTTCCTTCAGAGAGCATGCGCCAGTGATGTCACTGGCTGCATATATACACACACACACACACACACACACACACACACACACACACGATCTCCTAAATGGTGCACATTTAGAAGATATTTGCACTACCTATAGGTAAATGTAAGCAGAAGTTTGCTTCCTCTTAAAATATGCCAGTGTTCAGTACTGTTTACACTCTGCAGGCTCATCTCAAACAAGATTTTCAATTCTGCCCAGCTCACTTCTGTGAACTACCCACCATGCTATTAGGAATGGAGGGGGACTTTTTTTTTTGAAAAAACACACACCTATCCTGCAGCTTCCCCCCACCCACCTTTTACCTGAGCCTGACAGTTCCAGTGACTGGGACGAGCCCAGGAGCTCCAGCCATTGTCTCAGGTTCTCACTGAATAGATTGATAGCAGCAGCAACAGCCATTGGCTCCCACTGCTGTAAACCAAATCCAGTGATGGGAGTCCTGCTGTTTGAGTCAATGGACGCAGCAGCAGAACTCGGGAGCGTGCCTGCACGAGCACCCCCCATGGAAAGCAGTTCTACGTGGGGGTACTTGATAGGGGGGAGCCAGGAGCACCGCCAGGGGACCCCAGAAAAGGAGGATTGGGGCCGCTCTGTGCAAAAACCTTGCAGCAGGTAAGTTTAAACAGGTGTTAAGAAACAAACCTTTACAATCACTAACTCTTGTGTTGTATTCAAAGCCAAGGGTTTAGATACACTTCCCTTAAAGTTGGAACAGGTGAATACACTGATTAAAATGGCAGGCAAGATTAAATAAAATCCCAGTTCTGAGTTAGCAGAATTAAGCTTTACTTCAGTGTATCAAATTAAATCGGAAGCAGTGCTCCAACCAAAAAGAGAAGTTCCGGGTTAAAGCCTCCTCCCCCTCTCCTCTTTCAGTAATAATCACTTTTTTTTGGGGGGGGGGGTAAATTTAAAAATGATTGTGCGGGTAGAAAATTAACAAAAGCAAAGAGGTGAATGTGCTGGCAACACCACAACAGGACCACTTGTGATAAAACCAAATAAATTGCAGTGCTAAAAATCAAGGTGATGCAGATAAGGAAAGTGTCCATCTACAAAACTCAGCTCATGTTCTCCAAAATAGATAAACAAAGTGTGAATAAAGTCTCCTGGAAAGTGTCTAATATAATTGAGCCCATCACCATCATACAGTGAAGGGCACCTTCACTGTATATCACATAAAAGGTTTCCTTACCAGAAATCTAGACTCCAAATAATAAGTCTAGATACACATGGATGGTACACAGAAGAGCTAATAGATTCCCTCTAGACTGAAGTGGATGGGGTCATGGCTGATGGCAAGGATCGCTCCATATCACAATCACATATGTTTTCACCAGAAAACCCAGCTTCTTGTCTAGAGGTTTGGACAGAGTGCCTATTATCTGGAACAGGCCCTGTTCTGATTTGCTGCCTGCAAGGGAAGCTCCAGCAATGCAGC
Organism: Glandirana rugosa; assembly: GCA_018402905.1. Classification (NCBI taxonomy): domain Eukaryota; kingdom Metazoa; phylum Chordata; class Amphibia; order Anura; family Ranidae; genus Glandirana; species Glandirana rugosa. The sequence continues at coordinate 1,869,521 of BLSH010489184.1, forward strand.
CAAATACTTGCCTATGTTCCTGGGAACGTGCGCACATAATGTTTAATGTTAGTGGATACACTTGAATGTCTTTGTGATATGGTTTGCCTGGATTTTGTTGAATCATACCTTTTAACTACTTTTTACTCTGGTCATGCAAAAGACGAGAGGACTTGATTTTAACTGTAAGCTCCCTATATGCCCACAAACTGGAATAAATGTTAACACAGGCTAAAAAAGGCAATTTCTCTGGTAAGGTGAATAGATATCTAGATTCATGTTTGCTGTCTGCTGCCTAGCATACATTTGTGTGAACTATAACTTCTTAATACCTTGATTTCTGACGGGGCTGACAAAGTTGTATCCTCCAATATTCCTCCAATCCCAGGCATCAGGCAGGCCCTGGTATTTCTCATCGGTGGGCATTGGAGCCAGAGGTGGTATGCTGCAAGATTTGTAAAGAACTGTATTAAACTCTATAATATAAAATATATAGACACACACACACACGTATTCATGCCCCTTGAAATTTTCCACATGTTGTCATGTTACAACCAAAAACGTAAATGTAGGTCATTGGGATTTTATTTGATAAACCAACACAAAGTGGCACATAATTGTGAAGTGGAAGGAAAATGATTTTCAATCTTTTTTACAAACAAATGTGAAAAGTGTGGGGTGCATTTGTATTCAGCCCCTCTGATTCAACACTTTGTAGAACCGCCTTTCACTGCAATTACAACTGCAAGACTTTTTTTTCTTTTTTTTGTCTCTACCAGCTTTGCACATCTAGAGTGAAATTTTTGCCCATTCTTTCCAAATAGCGCAACCTCTGTCAGATTGGATGGAGAGCGTCTGAACAGCAGTTTAAGTCCTGCCACAGATTCTCAATTGGATTTAGGGCTGGATTTGACTGGGCCATTCTAACGCAAGAATATGCTTTGATCTAAACCAGTGATTCTCAACTCCTGTTCTCGGGACCCACTAACAGGCCAGGTTTGCAGGATAACTGAAATGCATCACAGGTGATACCATTTGCTGCTCAGTGATTGCAGTATTGTAGACTGCATCTCCGAGGAGATACTTAAAATCTGGCCTGTTGGTGGGTACTGAGGACAGGAGCTGAGAACCACTGATCTAAACCATTCCATTGTAGCTCTGGCTGTATGTTTAGGGCCGTTGTCCTGCTGGAAGGTGAACCTCCGCCCCAGTCTCAAGTCTTTTGGAGACTAACAGGTTTTCTTCTAAGATTGTCCTGTATTTGGATCCATCCATCTTCCCATCAACTCTGACCAGCTTCCCTGTCCCTGTGAAGAAACGCATCACCACAACACATTGCTGTCACCGCCATGTTTCACGGTGGGGATGGTGTGCTCAAGGTGACATGCAGTGTTTTGCAACCAAAGCTGGTATCAGAAGGCTGAAGCTACCCCAATCTTATAACATGTATGAACAGGCAACTAATGTCGGGCACACAGTCTGAATATCAGCGGGTACAGTAGAAAACGGCCAACATTTGGCCGGTATGTACAGAAGTCTCACGACTGGCTACTGTCGAACAGGCATATTCGAAAACCAGCACCTGATCAGCGTTGGCAGTGAGGTGTCATAACACAATAGCACAGTGGGGGAGAGCACTGTACTAACATTGCTTGTGTTAGTACAGCAATCACAGTTCTCTCATTCAGCCCACTGAACACACACACACACACACACACACACACACACACACACACACACACGCGGCAGAGTGCTACACAATTGCTTGCTGTCCTGACTGCATCAAAGTAATGAAGACCAATATTATTTTGCGATAAGTGGGCTTGGGGCAAATGGACAAAACAATTTTTTCATTTAAAAATGGCAGGAAGCTACCATCTTTGGTACAGAATACCAGCTGGGATGAAGAACATTATCCTTGTGTAAAATCAGAAGTCACCATACAGGACTTCCAGTGCAGAGACCCTGTAAGCCAAGGTGATGACCAGAAAAAGTAGTCCATGTTGGCATTGTAACCAAAACAAAGGAACTCTGGTCCACATATGGTGGGAATGCCCAGCCATAACCACTTATTGGGACACCGTGAAGTCCACGATTAAACTTATCACTGACACCAATATAGAATTAACACCATCATGCTGCCTACTCCACATCACCCCAGGGCCACTGAAAAGATATAAAAGATCCCTTACCAGACATCTGCTAACTGCAGCAAAATTACTCATCCCTAGATACTGGAAAACAACACACCCCCACATTGAGGGAATGGCTCTATGAAACAGATCTAATCTATAATACGGAAGAAACCGCTGCCATTGCCAACGAGACATCTGAAAAGTTTCATAAGCTATGGACTCCCTGGACCATATTCCGCTACTCGGATACTTCTGCAACCCTAACAACTCAATCGACCCCCCCAACCTGACACAAACTAGGACCATACACCGCCTACAGATTAGAGGGGACTAAATAAAATAAACTCTAGAGTCCAATTAACACATCGCCCACCTGATTAATACTTAGGATCAACACCACCTAACCATAATATACAAAACTAACAGGCATGACTGCAGATGCCAAAGTATTCCAAACCCACCCAGTCCCTGACACAGATTGATCCCGTCAGGGGTGTCGGTATTGGGTGCGGGATCCCTATTATACGACACTATAAACCTCAACTTCTCCACACATGAAGGAGCGCTGGCCTCCTGAACTAGGAATTAAGCCTAATATATTACCTCGGTCATGTATACACTGATTTTCTGAAATGTTATTATAGGTTTGTTGCTACCTCTATCTTTTCTCCCCGAGCTTCAATGTTGAATTGCCTGTCAATTCCTAACGTACACTGTATGTAAAGTTATTGAATGACTTGACTTAACTGTTCTGAAATTCTTGCTAATAAAAGCTTAAAAAAAAAAAAAAAAAAAAAAAGTCAACCCCGCCCACCTACAGGTGGCGCCGGTACATTCCTCTTTTCTATCTCCATCGTTGTTTGGATATTATTGTAAAGTCTTTTAGTCACATATGTACTGGCTCCATTATATAATCCGAATTAAGGATCAAGTCCTCCGGTCGCGAGGAAGTACACACCTCTTCAACTCCAAATATCACAGCATATTATCCCTAGGGCGTGGGTTATGGCTGTGGGGACTGCCCTAGTTAGACACAGTCCCTGACCCACCCAAACCTTATGAAACCGTAGACGTCAGTACGGACAATCAAAACATATAA
>BLSH010489184.1:1923400-1945747 GCA_018402905.1 Glandirana rugosa
CTTTCAACCACTGTTTTAATTGCTGCATGTGTACCTATGAAGAAGATTGCCACTTACTTCCTGTCTTGGGTAATGGATGGCGGACAGAACAGGAAATAAGGCAACATTTTCTTAACAAGGACATAAACACAGGTATAAAAACCTACCAGGATTTATAACTCTTAAATTCACCCCAAACTAAAATAAGGAGCTCTGCCTGCAGGTTAAACTTTACACGTAATCGTCTTCTGCACATCAGCTGATCATCACAACAAACTGATTGTGTTGGCTTTTGAAATTAAAAGGACAAAGTAGGGCTAAATGACAGATATCCAGGTCTGCAGAATTCTTCTCTGCAGCTGACGTGGTATTCTATTTTTTCTTTGAGATGAAGAATCAGGTTCACTGAGCTGTATGTTGCTGTTGGCAGTTAAAGGGTTACCTGGGTGTTGTTTTGGATGGAGTTCAGGTAACCCATACAAAGCGCCAGTCTTTTGTACATTTTTTAACATTTTAGTCTAGAAATCAACATACATACGGACCCTTGATTTGGGTGGTAAACTTATATCCTTTAGCCACAATATATACTAATACCTAATGATTTTGTGTTTTGGCCTTTTGGGGAAAAAAATGCATACCGGCCTTCCACTTAAAAAATGCGATGAGCAACACTAAGAGGTCTATTTATAAAAAAAATATGCTGTGCTGAATGTCTAAGCATTTATATAGCCATTGTGATAGATCCCAAAAATGTGTCTGCTACCTATGGTCATCAGCTCTATCCAGTGGCCATAATATTGTATTTTCCTAACTGAAGTGTAGCGCTGCTCCCGTACGAGCTGCAGGATTATTGTCCAAGTCTTCCCAATTTCTGGCCCGCATCCAGGCACACAACAGGCTCATTCACTCTTTCTTCAAGGACCAGTTTAGGGATGTTGTTTTTGTGGTTTTTATTTTTGGAGAACTTTGATGGGGAGGAGGGAAGTTCTGAGATACGTCTAAGATAAGAACTATGTACAACTTGAGGACTTGGTATTCCTTTCTATGCAAGCTATAATGAAATCCGGCCTTGAAACAAATTGCAGACTTCAGCTTAGTAGTAGGAGATTATCTGGACAAAGCTCTTCAGGACACCAGCCATTGTCCCGTTTGACAGACCCATAACTGACTGTAAGGCACTAGAGGGGTAGCTAAAGCACACGATCCCCCTCACAAGGCCCAAGGACAGATGGTATCCTCCTTCCAACCTTCCAAGCAACACCTTGGATACCAGACAGATCTTTGGCAGAGAGCTCCTCTCATTAAAGAAAAAGCCCCCGAGGTAGGGGGAAGAAGAGGCTAGCCCCACCTCCTCGGAAAAAAGCGGCCAATTAGGTCACAAGACAGCAAAAAAGGCCAATTTTAGAAAATTAATTTTATTAAAGTACAAAAAGTGAATAAAATACAATAAAGAGAAAAAGAAGGTAGGGGATCAGGGAGAGACTAGACCTCCAATATTAAAATCAATGAAGACAACGTTGTCTCAATCAGGGAGGGGGGTAGCAGCTGCTCATACATCTCAACATGCATAACCACAGACACACTCACACAAAATAAACCAATAAAGGCTATAATGTAAAAGGTGCTATCCGGGTATGGGATGCGGCTAGACTGGGATGGACGGAAGTCTGACACAGAGGGTGATGTAATGGGATAATGTGTGACAATTGACCACAAAGTTCATCAGTAGCAGGGATGGTGGGACCCTATTAGAGTATAGGGACCAGATGGCTGGTTAAGTATGGCACAGCTAATACACTGTCTCAGTAATTGCTGGGGAAGAGTTGGAGAAAGTCGCAGCATTCAGCCACACCATCCGTGGCTAGACAAATCAGCGATCAGCAAAGAGCAATTCAGAGTTCTCCCAAGAATACAGGCCCAGGGCTCACTGTGAGTAATGCAAGCATAGATAAACAGAGTCTAAATAGGAATTGCCTCACCAAATAGGTCGTTTCTCTGGAGCGACGCTCCTAGGTGGTCACGCAGTAAGGGTAGCTTCAGACCGTGGTGGGCATTCACATGTTTTCCCGGGCAAGTGCAAACAGGAACAGGGTTGTCCGATGAAGATCAGCTGAGATGAATGGTCGCAGTGGACATCACACAGTCCGGAAGTCTTCAAGCACCAAGCAGCTCCTCTCAGCCGGCTTCTCCTTAGCACCTGGTTCTCAGCATTCCTCCCCTCAGGTTGCCCACCTGAGGCCTCACCAACAGCAGCTTCTTTTGCCTGGGAGGGCAGTGTACCCCCCAGGCTGGACTAATCCATTCTAGGAAAATACCCAGAGCCCTGTGTGCTCTCAGAATATATGCAGTCTCCCAGCAGCCATCTGTATAACTACACACCTATCATCCATTAACTGCTCAAGTTACCTGGATACAAAGGTAACTATCAGGCAGACTGGCAGCAGCAGAGCACACAGGACAGACCTAGCTAAACGATCACAGCTCACCAAGTACAGTGAGCCAAACTATGCTTTTGCCTCTACAGCGTGGCAACTAAATTTACCTACAACACACCCTAACACTTACCTAACTATTCTAGCACCTACCTAGGAGGGTGCTACAGATGTATATCAGGAAAATACCACATTTTGGCAACTAATAGGAGATGCTGATTATATAAAAAAAAAAACATAATAGACACATTACAAAGAATATCGGTGATGGCTATGCAAATGCTAACACGTTCATTTTATAAAAATAGAGTCTAGTTTATCCATGATTTTATTTCTTCTTCTTTGTATTTTAGTATTTTGCTGTTAGCAATCAAAGTGTTAGTGGGGTATGGTCTCCTCTTTGGCAGCACATACTCACTTCTCCTTCCCTTTTGTGGGATATGGTCTTGAACTAAGCTTAGGTAACTCATATGATATGTGCATTTTTTTGTTCATTAAGCAACCTCCTAGATAGATTCGGTAAATTTAGTTATTTTTGTCTGAATCAGTGAAGCGGTTTGTGATTGCTTTGTGATTGCTTTGGGCTGTTCGGGGCTCTGCAGACTGCAGGTTTGATTGCTTCCCCCTGTTTTCTGGAGGATTCCAGGATATAGTGGGTTAGGAGGAGTCAAATCAGCATCTTTATTTATGTTGTATCAGCCAATCCCTGGGGAGAGAGTGCCCAGTAGTTGGCTGGGGAGTATATAAATAGTCTGGGGTTTGAGGCAGCTTTGTTTTTGTCCAGGAGGAGAAATTCCCAGCCTGAAAAGCTGCTGTCCTTCTGGCCTTCTGGGCAGCCCAGCTGAGGTTCCACTTGTGTTAATCAAGGTCCCTGCTTTTGCTAAGCTGGGGGGGGGGGGGGGGGTGCTTGCTGACAATCCCTGCAGCTAGAAAGGGATTTTGTTGAGGATCTGCTCAGGAGAGTTCACTGGAGAAATGTCTGGCTGATATTGGAAGGAGGCAACCAAATATCCAGGGACATTTTGAGTACAGATCTGAGTGTAGGATCCTGTTGACTGTAATAGATGCTATTCCTATTACAGCCAAACTAGTGCTTGCCTGGCCTGGGACATTTCTGATGGTGTCCCCAATGCTGTCCATTATTGCTGGGCTTTTACTAGAGGGACTGTCCTAAGAAGTAGTGATAAAGTGGAGAGTGATTCCTGTTCAGTGTTCATGGAGTATCCCACGGCTCCCAAAGCCCTACAAGAGCTATTTAGCAATAAATTTGAAAAGGGCAACCCCTAGACTGTTCATTGAGCCAAAAAGTCACTATTACGTACTGTCTATGATACTTTTTTTTATTATTTGCACTAACATACATGTCCCCTTCTTCAAGGTCCCAGCAGTACAAATTCACAAACGTTATAGCAGAATGTTAAAAAAAAGACAATTAGGTAGAGGGAAAAAAAAGCAAAAACAAATGTACACAACAATGACAATAAAACTAGCATAGTTAGTGAGATAAGACAGAGGGAGAGCTATAGACTGGGGGGAGAGGGTGACAATAACAAAGGGGTCCGTAAAACTGTTGTATAATGTTCTTAGATAATGTTCTTAGTTCAATCGTTTTCCTTTCCTGAATAGTTTTGAAATTCCCTTTAAGAACTAAGACATTGAGGTCTTCCATAGTGGGGTCTGGTTGTGGGAAATGATGTCCCACAGGTGTACAGAACTGTTGGAGTGCCTGTGCAAATTCATCCTTGTTTGCAACTTCTTTCCTGTTTCGCCAATGTAAGATCCTTTGCTACATTTTTTGCATTAGATGAGGTACACAATATTACTGGAGGTACAATTGTATGATCCTGGGATATTGAAGGTCCCTTTTGTGTGTGTGACATTTTTGGATAGATTGATCTGGTTGCACAGTTTGCAGCGTTTTTTATTGCAGAGTGTGCTTCCATTATTTGTGAAGATTCCTGCTGATTAGTTTAGATCTGAGGTTGGGTGGTTGCCTGAAAGCCAATATTGGGGGTTGCTGGAATATTTATTGCAGAGTTTTATCCTCTGTTATGATGGGTTGTAAATCTTTATCATCTTTCTTATCCCTTTCTTATCCCTTCTAGTGCAGGGTTATATGTGGTGACTAGAGGGACACAGTTATTTGTTTTTTTCCTCTTTGTATTGGAGGAGATTTTCTCTTTGGGGTTTCAAAGCCGTGTCTATGCTTGTGTTGATGGTTTTGTCCTTGTAACCTTTCTTATGGAGGAGTCTGCTAGTGTTCTGAGATGTTTATCTCTGGGTCTGAACATATTTGGTGGTATCTGATGGCCTGGATGTGTATGATCGCCCGTTGATGGAAATAGTTGCATTTTCCACTGGGTTTCCTGTATATCGAAGTGTGAAGCTTGTCATCCCTGATGTACATTGTGGTGTCTAGGAAGTTGACATGCATGCTTGAATAATCCATTTTTTGGTTTGATTGATGGGTGAAAAGCGTTCATCATTGAGTAAAACTGATTTAGTCAGCATAAACGCAGCCTACAACCGATTATAACAGAGGATAAAACTCTGAAAGAAATGTTCCAACAACCCCCAATACTGGCTTTCAGACAACCACCCAACTTTAGACAAAAACTAATCAGCAGGAAACTTCACTCTGATTATGAAGCAGTGGCCCGTCCATAAGGGGCCAGGGGTGTCGCCCCCCCTAATCCACGCACCCAGCCCCTAATCTACATGCAGGGTGCCGGATGCATGGATTTCAATTGGGTTTTATTTTTAAGCACATGATTAGAGCCTGAGGCTCTAATTGGCTTCAAAAAAGGGTGGGCTCGGGACACAGAGCACTGTGCCCTGAGCCCACCCAGTTGTGTGACAATAGCAAATTAATAGTCTCCTCCCAGCCAAGCAGGAAGCAGGGACTCCGGCCATTCAGGTCTTAGGACCCACTTCCTGTTTGGCCGGAAGGAGAAGGTCCCCGCTCTTCCCTCAGCAAGCTGGAGCGAGGAGCAACAGCCCTGAAGCCCTAGCCTGGATCCTCATCATCTGCCTCCTAAGGTTAGGCCCCTGATCACCGCCTTCCCATCCGTCTCCCATGGGGGAGGTCACCGCCTTTCCGTCCGTCTCCCATGCGCACGCGAGGGGGAGTGGAGGGAAATCGACGCTTTCCCTTCCATCTCCCGCACAGGGGGTGGAGGGTGGGGTGTGTCGTTAGTGCGAGCGAGGGGGGAAGGTTTGTTTGTTAGCTGCCCCCATAAAATATTGGCCACCAGCTGCCACTGGTGGAGTCACAAATAATAGAAGCACACCCTGCAATAAAAAGTGCTGCAAACTGTGCAACCAAATCAGTCCATCTAAGAGTGTCACACACACAAAAGGGACCTTCAATATCCCAGGATCATACATCTGTACCTCCAGTAATATTGTGAATATCATCCATGCAAAAGATGTAGCAAAGGATCTTATGTAGGTGAAACAGGACAGAAGTTGCAAACAAGGATGAATTTGCACAGGCACTCCAACAAGAAACATAAAGAAGATAAGTTCTACACACCTGTGGGACATCATTTTTCACAACCAGACTCCACTATGGAAGACCTCAATGTCTTAATTTTTAAAGGGAATTTCAAAACTATTCAGGAAAGGAAAACTTTTGAACTAAGAATGATAATTCTATTTGACACAAAAGATAACGGCCTACATTTAGATATGGGTTTCCTTACTGAATATTCAACAGCTTTATGACCCCCTTTGTTACGGTCATCCTCCTCTAGTCTATAGCTCTCCCTCAGTCTTATTTTACTAGTTATGCTTCTTTTATTACCATTAGGGATGGGCCGAACACCCCCCGGTTCGACCTTACATAAGGGAGGGCCAGGATCTGGGGGCCCCCTTGTATTGTTTCTGTCGCAAGTGCACTAATAAGGCTACAGTCACCACATCGCTGAAAAATCAATAGCATGCATAAGTCTGAAACATTGCCGCACTCCTTGGTATCTTTATTGAAGCATTGAAATTACATCACAGGTATGACAGGAACATTAAAAGGTTTTCCCTAAATTCAGTGCTTACTCAAACCTCATTAAAAATCAACCTGAAAAGCTTTTCAAAATTTGGACACCTTGGTTAATGTATAGAGACCTTTTGCACTTATATTCTCCCCCCTCCACCCTCCTCACTCCCTCCCTCCACCCAACCGTTTTTAATTTTTAATTTAAATTTTTTTTTTATTCTTCTTGTGTTTTCTCTCCTTCCTCCTCTTTTTTTCTATGCTCCCCTCCCTCTCTCATGCTAATACCTTGTTCTTCTCACCTGCTCATTCCTCCGGCTTATTCCATATATTTAACTTGATAAAACAGAATATGGCAGGGCTTATGATACAGCCAATATGGAGAATTAGCATAAGCATGTTTTCTGGTGGACTTTTTCTGCAGCTTGTATATCCTAACTGGCTGACCCTCACAAATGGGAATTGACTGTGAAATGCATGCTCATGTTCCTCAATATTTTACTGCCTTTGTATGCTGTATTATCTGCCCTGCAACCTGGTCGATTTAAATAAAGAATTTATGAAAAAGAACAGACACATTTAAAAAAAATTGCGGATGATTTTAAAACACCATTCTGAGTAGCATGCAATGGGGAACTGTGTATTTGGGGTGGAGGTCTGCTTTAACCCTTTCCCACTTTTTCCATAACTGAAGAAAAATAAATACGTTTGGGCATACACTTTAAAGCGGTCTTAAACCCAAAAACAAAATGGTAATATATTGCAGTTTACCCACTTCAATACCAGGCCTATTTTCTGGACTTGGTGTTTGCAAGTTAAACCCAGTTTTTTTTTGCTATAAAATTACTTAAACCCCCCAAATATTATATATATTTTTTTCTAACACCCTAGAGAATAAAATGGCGGTTGTTGCAAAACTTTATGTCGCACCGTATTTGCGCAGCGGTCTTACATCATAAGACAAAAAAAGACAACATAAGACAACATAAGACAAAAAAAAAATAAGACAACAGTAAAGTTAGGCCAATTTTTTCCATATTGTGAAAGATAATGTTACGCCGAGTAAAATGATACCCAACATGTCATTCTTTGAAATTGCGCTTGCTCACAGAATGGCGACAAACTTTGCAACCTAAAAATCTCCATTGGCGACGTTTAAACATTTCTACAGGTTACCAGTTTTGAGTTACAGAGGAGATCTAGTGCTAGAATTGTTGCTAGAATTGTTGCTCTCGCTCTAACGATCGCGGTGATACATCACATGTGTTATTTGAACACCGTTTTCATATGCGGGTGGGACTTACGTATGCGTTTGCAAGCGTGCAAGGACGGGGCGCTTTAAATTTTTTTTTCTTATTTATTTTACTTTTTATTTTTTAATTTTACACCATTCTTTAACCACTTCCTTACTGGGCACTTAAACCCCCCTCCTGCCCGGACCAATTTTCAGTTTTCAGCGCTGTCACTCTTTGAATGACAATTGCGCGGTCGTGCGATGTTGTACCCAAACAAACTTGGCATCCTTTTTTTCCCACAAATAGAGCTTTCTTTTGGTGGTATTTGATCGCCTCTGCGTTTTTTATTTTTTGCGCTATAAACAAAAAAGAAGCGACAATTTTGAAAAAAGAACAATATTTTTTACTTTTTGCTATAATAAATATCCAAAAATAAAAAATAAAAAAACAAATGTATTCATCAGTTTAGACCGATATTTATTCTTCTACATATTTTTGGTAAAAAAAAAATCGAAATCGGCGTATATTGATTGGGTTGCGCAAAAGTTATAGTGTTTACAAACTATGGACATTGGTTTATGGCGTTTTTATTTATTTTTATATTTTTACTAGTAATGACGGCGATCTGCGATTTTTATCGGGACTGCGATATTGCGGCGGACATGTCAGACATTTTTGACACTTTTTTGGGACCAATGACATTTATACAGCGATCAGAAATGAAAATATCCACTGATTACTGTGTAAATGTCATTGGCAGTGAAGGGGTTAACCTGCAGGGGGCAGTGAAGGGGTTAACAATGTTCCCTGGGTGTGTTCTAGCTGTGGGGGGGCGGGCTTGGCAGGGGCACCAGAGATCTAACTGATCCCAGTGACAGGGATCAGTAGATCTGTCATGCCCCCCCTCACAGAAAGGGGAACCGCCGCGTTTACATCGGCGGTTCCCCGTTCCGGCTCTCTGGAAGGAGATTGCGGGTCTCCGGCGGACATCGGGTCCGCCCCACCCGCGGGCACGCTCCCACAGCGTGTGCGGGCACGTGCGCGCGCCGCTCGTGCCCTCGGGAGCGCGCCCAGCACAAGCCAAATGGGAGGACATCTATAGACATCCTCCCGGCATTTTAGCGCCACACTGTAGCCGTCAATTGGCTATGGCGGTGGCGCGAGGTGGTTAAAAAAAGAAAAAAAAAAGATCACTTTTATTCCTATTAGAAGAAATGTAAACGTTCCTTGTAATAGAGAAAAGCATGACAGGTCCTCTTAAATATGAGATCTGGGGTCAAAAATACCTCAATCTCATATGTACAGTAAAATGCAAAAAAAAAAGTTTAAAAAAAGACAGTTAAAAAAAAATAGGCCCTTTAAGAGCATTGGGCGGAAGTGACTTGTGACGTCACTTCCGCCCTGCAATGTTATGGAGCCGAGTGGGTGGCATCTTCTGCTCACTCTGCTTCCTGTGCAGGGGGGAACGGACCCGATCATTTCCGCCGCTGCCGATGGTCCGGTAAGTGGCGGAGATGACGGGAAAGTGGCGGGAGGAGGAGGACACCTCTCCCACCACCGATAAAAGTGATCTTGCGATGAATCCACTGCGGAGACCACTTTTATCTTGCGGAGAATCGCTGGCACTAAACAACAGTATCTGAATGGTGCCTGTAGCTGAAGGCACCATTCAGATATCGCCACTCAAAGTCAAGGACGTCATATGACGTCCTTGGTATTGAAGTGGTTAACAATCCTTAGATATGGTGGCTGTATTAGTTTTCTTTTTTTGTTTAGCTGTTTTTTTAGTTTTCTGTGTTTGTTTAGTAGCATTGCCAGTCTGGGGAGAGGGTAGTGTTAGAAGTGTTAGCAGATTTATATTAACTTGACCAACAAATTAAATTGAACTCCAGCTAACAAATTTTAATCAGTTACAGAAACAGTTTGTTTTCTTCTGGGATAAAGGTTTTACCCCCTAAGGAGGCGCTGTAATTTAACTGATCCTTTCTCAGAGTCAACGCAGAGGCAGCCAGGCGCACAGCAACATTTCAGCCATTCTGGCTCAATGATCAGACCAGTGGTTATTCGTTTGATATTTATTGCCGATGAACATGGTTGGGATGCAGGGAGCTGTGGGATACTCTATCAGCACTATACAATAATAAGAGAATATTCTCCACTTTGTCAAACCTTCTCAATACAGTCCCTCTAGTAACTGCTAAGGGAATGAGTTAGAGTTGCCACATCATCCCTTTAATCAAGGACACATATGAATTACACAGGTTGTTCTGAGGCTAATTTAATGCAGATAAGGCACAGAGCGAGTTTAATTACCACCTTAATCAGGCACAGAACCTGTGTAATTCATATGTGTCCTGGATTAAAGGGATGATGTGGCAACCCTAGAATGAGTAGCACTGGGACACTGGGATGTCCCAACTCAAGCAAGCTTCTGGCACAGAGGCACAGGGATAGTAGCGACAAACGTCACTAGAATCCTACACTTAGGTCTGTACTCACAATGTCCCTGGATATTTGGATGGCTCCCTCCAATATTCGACAGACATTCCTCCTGTGAGCTCTCCAGACCAGATCCTCAGTGGACTCCCTTGATCAGCTCCAGCTATTCTCAGAACAGTAGCCCCTCCAGCTCTACACTAGCTGAGACCCTGTAAGAACTTCAGCTCCCTTGCCCAGAAGGACAGCAGCCCTTCAGGCTGGGAACTTCCCTTCCTGGACAAGAATAGGGCTGTCTTAGGCCCCAACAGCAGCAGCCCATCCATACGGGGCGCAGGGGCACCGCCCCCCTAATCCATGCGTCCGGCCCCTAATCTACATGCAGGGCGCTGGACGCAAGGTTTTTAATGGGTTTTTTTTATTTCTTTTTTTAGAAGCACACGATTAGAACCGGAGGCTCCAATTGGCTTAAAAAAGGGTGGGCTCAAACCTACCCAGTTGTGTGACAATAATGAATTAATATATTCGCTACTGTCTTTCTGATTCTACTCATGGCTAATCGCGGTTCAGGAAGTGGGTCCTGAGACCCAATTGGCTGAGAGGAGAAGCAATCCTCCTGGTCGCCGAGGAGGAGGAGACGCAGGGGAAGCCGCGCCGATGTGAAGCAGAGGAAGGAAGAGACTCAGGGTGAAGCCGCCACCCAGAGGAAGCCCGTGACATAGATGGGGTAAGTGCGGGCCTGGTGACTGACCAACCGGGGGGGCGGGCCCAGCCGCCACGGGTCCCAAACTATTTATGTCCTCTTCATCCACCTACTGGGCACACCCCCACAGGGATTGGCTGAAGTCCATAAATATTCAGACTGCTCATTTGAATGGTTCTACTCCTATGTTCTAGAACCGGGGTCTTTAAAGTTTCTAAACAAATGACCAGTTTACTGTCCTTCAGACTTTGAGGGGGCCGGAGAGAGAGTAGAAAATGCCCAGCGTCAATGGGAGTAAACAATGCCTCTATCATTGGTGTCAATGAGAGGAATAGTGCCCAATCATTGGTAACAGTTGGAAAAATTGTGCCCTTTCATTGGTGTCAGTAGGAGGAATAGCACCCCATTATTGGTGTCACTGGGAGGAATAGTGTCCCATCTTTGGTATTTGTGGGAAAAATTGTGCACTTTAATTGATGTCAGTGGGATGAATAGTACCCCATCATTGATGACAGTGAGAAGAATAGCACCCCATCATTGGTGTCAGTGAGAAGAGCAGTACCCCATCATTGCTGTCAGTGAGAAGAATAGTACCCCATCATTGGTGTCAGTGGAAGGAATAGTGCCGCATCATTGGTGACATTGGGAAGAATAGTGACCCATCATTGGTATCAGTGTAAGGAATAGTGCCCCATCATTGGTGTCAGTGGGAGCAATAGTGCCCCATCATTGGTGTCAGTGTAAGGAATAGTGCCCCATCATTGGTGTTAGTGTAAGGAATAATGTCCCATCATTGGTATCAGTGGGATGAATAGCGCCACATCATTGGTGTCAATAGAAGAAATAGTTCCCCATCATTAGTATCAGTGGAAGGAATAGTGCCCTATCATTGTTATCAGTGTGAGGAATGGTGCCCTATCATTGGTGTCAATGGGAGGAACAGTCCCCCAAGGTCCAGATAAAGGCAAGCAAAGGTCCACATTCGACCCCCAGGCCGCAGTTTGGTGACCACTGTAGTACAACCTTCTAGAAGGCAGGGAAAAGCAATGAAACCTGCAGCCTATGAGACACAGAACGGCCCAAAGCAATCAGAGACAGCTCTCCTGATTACAGGGAAGCCAAAAAGAATGTTGCTAACATTTCTAGTAATTTATCAAAGAGGGTGCTATACATAAGTAAATAAAAGCTGACCATTGCAAACACCCCTGTCAGTGGTAAATGATTTGTCACAACTCTCTAAACGGTACCTTTGCTGGACAACTTGGTCAGTTAAAGGAAATTTAAAAATAACAGACCTACTGGTAGAAGGAATAGTGTCCCATCATTGGTATCAGTGGGAGGAATAGTGTCCCATCATTGGTGTCAGTGAGAAGAATAGGTCCCCATCATTGGTATCAGTGGGAGGAATAGTGCCCCCTCATTGGTATCAGTGGGAAGAATAGTGCCCCATCATTGGTATCAGTGGAAGGAATAGTGCCCCATCATTGGTATCAGTGGGCGGAATAGTGTCCCATCATTGGTGTCAGTGGGAAGAATAGTGCCCCATCGTTGGTATCAGTGGGAGGAATAGTGCCCCATCATTGGTATCAGTGGGAGGAATAGTGCCCCATCATTGGTGTCAGTGGGAGGAATAGGTCCCCATCATTGGTATCAGTGGGAGGAATAGTGCCCCATCATTGGTGTCAGTGGGAAGAATAGTGCCCCATCATTGGTATCAGTGGAAGGAACGGTGCCCCATCATTGGTGTCAGTTAGAAGAATAGGTCCCCATCATTGGTATCAGTGGGAGGAATAGTGCTTCATCATTGGTATCAGTGGGAGGAATAGTGCCCCATCATTGGTGTCAGTGGGAGGAATAGTGCCTCATCATTGGTATCAGTGGGAGGAATAGTGCCCCATCATTGGTGTCAGTGGGAGGAATAGTGCCCCATCATTGGTATCAGTGGAAGGAATAGTGCCCCATCATTGGTATCAGTGGGAGGAATAGTGCCCCATCATTGGTATCAGTGGGAGGAATAGTGCCCCATCATTGGTATCAGTGGGAGGAATAGTGCCCCATAATTGGTATCAGTGGGAAGAATAGTGCCCTGCCATCGATATCAGTGAGATGAGTAGTGCCCCCATTGTTGGTGTCATTGGGAGGAACAGCCCCCCAAAGGGCCGGATAAAGGCAAGCAAAGGACCACATTCGACCCCCCAGGCCGCAGTTTGGAGACCACAGTACTAGAACCTTCTAGAAGGCAGGGAAAAGCAATGAAACCTGCAGCCTATGAGACACAGAACAGTCCAAAGCAATCAGAGACAGCTCTCCAGTCACTGGTAAATGATTTGTCGCAACTCTCTAACTGCTACTTTTGCTAGACAACTTGGTCAGTTAAAGGACATTGAAAAATAACAGACTTACTGGTAGTATCATCAGGTGAAAATAAAGGAAAAAAAAACTTAAAATAAAAAACTATTGCAGCCACCATCTGAAGTACTGGTAAATTGCAATATAATACATTTTCTTTTTTTTGCTTTAATACTGCTTTCATTTCTCATAAGCAATAGATCCAGCTGAAAGCTAAAACCCCCTTTTTATGTAAAAAAAAGCTCATTATAACATATCAGCTGACGTTCATAACATAATAGTCAGGCTCATCTTTATAAGAGACAGTTTTTTAATTACCTACAGGGAAGAAGTTTCAATTACAGAATAATTATAATTCTCTTTATTGTTTATGATAACAAAAACAATAACGGCCTTTCAATAACAATTTGAGAAGTTTATCAAGAACGAAAAATCCACAAGGAGTACGTAATCTTCAGAAAACATTTGGAACATCGATTTTCTCTCTCCCCACTCAAATTAATTTCAGATTAAAGGCGAGATTTCGCAAACAAAGCTTTCTTTTTAATTAGTCCAATTTTCTGTATGAAAGAAAAAAGATTAGATAACCCTTTCATGGCCAAGAGGAGTGTGGAGGTACAGCCATAGCAGACTATGAACCTGCATAGGGCCCAGAAATACAGAGGGACCAGAGCTGTGTGGTTACACATTTGTACCATGCAGGTAATGTGCAGAGCAAAAAAAATGGTTTACTTTTGAATCGTTATTTACATAAATTCATTTAGTTAGATTCGTTGCATTTGTTGTTGGGGAAATTGCATATTTCATATTCCTTATTAAGGTTGGCCTCACAAATATCTATTATCGCCTCTAATATCCTGGTTACCTTGCACGACTCAACTTATTGGCATTTGAACTGCCTTATATGGTCAAGCTAGCCCCCTCTCCTCAGGAATGTAAAGGTCATATTGTTGCTTACAGGGTGTTGGCTGGGGTGGTCCTTTTCCTTACACACAAGTTTAATACCACAGCCCAAACTGGTATAAGCAGTCTCACCAAGAACAGCCATGAGGCACGTGTCTGGTCCTGATCCCCTGTGCCATGTCAGAGACTCCATGGCTACGGAAGCAAACACCTTTGGTTAAGTATTCTTGATATTTTCTTTATCTTTATCTGTATCTGTCATTACTTGTAATTAATGTTATATTTTTAAGTATTTGTGTGATCTCTCTTTGTACATATCGAACACAACCCCAAAAACGTGACAAGAGATTTGGTACCAGGAGTGGGGCCGATTTGTGCAAATAAGAGATACAAAAATGATGCAGAATTGTGCTAGACTGTTTGTGCTGGGTTTAATGTTGTGTACTTGTATTGTGCACAGTACATTCAGAAAGCGTAGGAAATGTATCAGATACTTAGCTGGCTTATTTGAGGTGCCTTTAGGTGATCAGGTGCAAGCAGATTTTTGTTTAGGTGTTAACTGGACACCGACTTGCGATTTTGTTCTTGTTTGATAAATTGGGCGAGAGACTGATATACAAATGAAACTGTTGTATCTTCAGGAAGCCTTAATTTGCAATAGTAAACAGCATTGATCTCTGGATTGAAGAAATTTCAGAGCAATGAGACTTGTTTATAAATTAGGCGAGAGACTGATATACAAATAAAACTGTTGTATCTTCAGGAAGCCTTAATTTGCAAGTAACAGCATTGGTCTCTGGATTGTAAAAATGTCAGAGCAATGAGACTTGTTTGAATATTGATTGTTATGTGTATGTCCATATTGTTTGAAGCTAACTAATGGACATGGTACTTGTTTGTATTGTTTATATAAAATGACAAGGTTACCTAAATCAAGATAGATAGGTAATGCTTAGTATGAGTTGTAAAATACGTTTTGTCAATTATGTTTGTGCGTTTATGTGAGTTTAACATTGAAAAAGTTAAGTGATGAAACTGAAGAAAAAGTTCTGTAAAATTGTAAATGAGAAAAGTGAGAAATACAGAATGGTTATATTGTAGGTACTGGAACTGATAAAATGGCATATGAGAAAGATAGAAGCTTTTGTTAGAAAGTCTTTGTAAGTGTTAGTGAGAAATGCCTACAGTCTGCAGGAATTCCTCCCCCTCCTTACATGTGTGTGTTTGTGTTAAGAGAGGAAACAGATAAAGAGACAGGCATTCCACCATTTATAACCCCCCCCTTAAAAGATTGTGCCTGTCTGTAAAGCAGGAAAGTTCTGTACATCTAAGAAATAAGGAATATACTGTTAAATGTAATGTTTAAATGTGGGTGATATATAAGACCAAGGGAAATGTTTAATTATGTTGCCAAAATACAATCCTAGTTGAAATTCTTTGTAACTCTAGGATTCAGTTTAAACAAAGAAAAGGCTGATGCGGCCGACACCCTTTAAATTCCTAAAAGCAGCCATGATTATTATAATTATTTAAATGTTTAGTTCTCTATTCCAGCCTACTGGGCGTGGAAAGAGAAAATGCTCCACCCATTGATAAAAATCTAGTTCTACCTTTTTCTCTCTGTCATTTGACATCGTAGCTGATTAGACAAGTTCTGTACAACATGTTAAATGTATGAGCAAGCAAAGAGTAACAGTATAAGATAGGACAATAGTGAAAGATCACTGGAGATAAATATGTCTTGTCCTGATTGGTGATTGTAATGAAGTGTGAAACTTTAGAATACAACACTAATGATTGTTTTATACGTTTTTTGTTAATACGGAATGAACCACATCTGTATGGATTTGAAATAGAAACATCAGAATGGATTTGGTGATGTATAATATTTGTGCACAATGTGATGAACACACTGCAAATGTTATTGTGAATGTTAACCATGGTGAGTTATTGACAACTTTTGATAGACGTCCGTTAATGAAAATCCACGTGGTGATTAATTAATTAATTAATTAATGAGCTCATTTAACATGAGTAGAAAAGAGTGCACTCTCATTAAACAACATGGCCATATGTTTTGTCTGGAAAGTGTTTTGAATATGTGTTTTGTGCTAACCATTTGTTTATTTCTAGGTGGGAAATGTAATGATAATGCACTAAGACCTTTCATTTTGTTTAGTTCCTAGATATTGCTAAACAGCATCAATCCACCTGTCTGATATGGTTTTATGTCCAAGAACTAAAGACGAAGATTACAACACACATTGACAACTTGCATCGTCTTAATTGTTGATATTTTGTTATGTGAATGTAATGACAGTTTTTATTAGAACTGATTGTAAACAGAGCAGCTAATAATTTTGATGCTGTGTGATGGGTATTCAAGTTTTTTCCCTTCTGATTAAGTTGAATTTGAAATATATTTCTAATGGTTTGGAGGGTATAAGAAGACCTAAACATAATATGGTTATCTCCCTCTACTGTCCCTTCCTGTGTGTATTTAGATTGATTTATAGCAGGATCTAGTTTAATAGATTCTGCCATAATCATTGCAGTGGCATGTGATACAGAGCCACTGCTGGAGTGTGAAAAAAGAACAGAATCCACAGGATGTGCACAGTGCAAGAAGAGAATGGGTGACAACTGGTGTTTGAGTTGAAGTATATTTTTCTATATGAATGACTGTTTGAATTCAAGCTAATCATGTCATTTATTATGGAAAAATTAATTTTATGTCCACTGAATTAGACTTAATCATGATTATGGCAGTGGTTGCAAATTGTAAACTAAGTCCTTCAAAATTAAGGTGCTGTAATTTTGATATATCCATTGTTATATGTGACACTTAGTGATCCTTTGGCCACCATGTTTGATACACTTGATTATGAAATGAAATAGGTTCCCAAATTTAGTTTTCCTTGATTCTCCCCGATTGCTTGGGTGTGGGACTGGCATGTAGAGTATAATGACACATTAGGTGTGGGTAGTTTGTACACACATATTGGCGTCAGTGTAGACAAGAGCCAGTTTTAGAGTGTGGGAAGAGAAACGGAGTACACAGAGGAAATATGCACATTAAGTGGTTTGAAGTTGGGCCTATGGTTGGACATTGCTAAGTTTAGATAAAAGCTGAGTTTTTCCTTTTAGTGTTAGGCCAGGTCACTAGGGATTGGGGATTTAACTGTTCAGAAATCTAAATCCATGATGGGCTATATGGGCATTATTGTTAGTTATGGAAGGTTGGACTGGCAGTTTTGGTAACACACCTGCCTTGACGTCAACCACAAGCATATTGGAGAAAGGAAACAAACACCTTTGACAGCAGCAACCGTCTATAAAGACTTTGCCAATGATCAGCTGAACTGTTGGTGTAAGTTACACCTGTTCTGATGGTTGAATACCTGAACTGTTCCATCAGCTATAATGGTCAAGTACCTGAATCTGATCGTGAAGTACCTGAACTGTTTTGTCAGCTCTGATGGTCAAGTGCTTGAACTGTCTGTAAAGTTATGTGCCTGCACGTCGATGACTTGTGAGGTGCAATAGTCCGGAGGATATGGACTTTGTATTCTACAGTTGTTTCAGTTTTACAGCGTTGCAATTGTTGTGCTGCAGCTGCGATCTGATCACCGGATGTCTAAGACTTTGCTGTCCATCACCAGGTATGGAGGACTTTGACAAGTTTCTAAATGTTTAAATTCTTGGAAAGGAAAGTTTGATGTTCATACCTGCTCCTGTGCTTTCAAAAGGAGAAGTTTGGTGTTCTTCTGTTAGTCCAACGTATAGTTTTTTAAGTTTGGATATTTTTATATTTTTCAGCCCTAACATAGCCGAATGAGATGTTCTGTGCAGGTAAATCTGACAGGGAAAGGAAAGTAGGTATCTACACTTTAGATTAGATAGGCTTTAGATCCCCCATTTTTCATTTAAGGTAAACCGGGGGGGTGGGAGAATTATTATTTTTGTTTACAATAATCAGGTGCTTTCCTTCTAATATTGATGTTGTGTTTATGCACAGTTGGAGGCATTATATGATTTGTGAGCCAGGGGGTGGAGTGTTGGGGAAATTGCATATTTCATATTCCTCATTAAGGTTGGCCTCACAAATATCTATTACAGCCTCTAATATCCTGGTTACCTTGCATGACTCAACTTATTGGCATTTGAACTGCCTTATATGGTCAAGCTAGCCCCCTCTCCTCAGGAATGTAAAGGTCATATTGTTGCTTACAGGGTGTTGGCTGCGGTGGTCTTTTTCCTTACACACAAGTTTAATACCACAGCCCAAACTGGTATAAGCAGTCTCACCAAGAACAGCCATGAGGCACTTGTCTGGTCCTGATCCCCTGTGCCATGTCAGAGACTCCATGGCTACGGAAGCAAACACCTTTAGTTAAGTATTCTTGATATTTTCTTTATCTTTATCTGTATCTGTCATTACTTGTAATAAATGTTATATTTTTAAGTATTTGTGTGATCTCTCTTTGTACATATCGAACACAACCCCAAAAATGTGACAAGAGAATTTGTTTAATTAGTTTTCGGAATTTGTTTCGTCTATTCGTTTTCAAATCGATTCAAAAAGTTTCCAAATCAATTTCAAATAGTTTTCAAATCCAAATCGTTTTCAAATTCGAATAGTTTTTTAATTCAAATCTTTTTGGAATTCGAACAGTTTTTGAATTCCAATAGCTTTCCAATTTCCAAGGTGAATGGGGTAGAGGGGAATATCGCAGCAAATGAAAGAATTTAATGTGGTGGAGGGGAACAGAGCTGTGTTACTCTGTTGTATTCTATTCTTTTGTTTTCTGTTATATTCTTTTCTAATCTATTGTTTTTTTTATGTTCTATTCCTTTGCTTTCTATTCTATTTTGTTCTCTTTGGAAATTGGAAAACGATTGAAATTCGAGGACTTTTCGAATTAGAATTTGAAAACTATTAGAATTTGAAAACTATTCGAAAATGATTTGAATTCAAATTTTGTCCGAAATTTTTTTTCATTATTTTGGATTCGTTTAATCGGCAATTCGGAGACATTGGAATTTCCAAAAAACTAAAATTTTTAATTCGGAACGAAACGAACTGCACATGTCTAGGTAACAGTGCTGGCTGGAAAATATATTTGGATATGATACATAATGTATAGTATGTATAAGGTATAATTTGGATATTGTTTGCATAATGTAGAATTTGGAGACCTCTATACCAGGGGTGTCAAACTCAATTCCATTGCGGGCAGCATCAGCGTTATGCTTGCCCTCTAAGGGCTAGTTGTCTCTGTAATACTCAATGTCCAGAGCATCCCCCACCCCTTACATCAGATGTCAAGGGCCCGTTCACCATTAGAACACAAGAGTCTGCCATCCCCCCTCATATCACATGTGCTGCTGCTGAGAAGAAGCTGGGGGTCAGGCTGGGAAGCAGAAAGTGCAGGGTCTGAAGGAGGACCAGAGGAGGGCTGGGGTCAGTTGCCGGAATCTTCTGACTGCTGAAACCAGGGAAGGGGGAGACAAGGGGGTGCTGTGGCTGCACAGAGAGGCACAGGATCTGGTGAAGGAGTTCTGTTCTCCTCTCTGCTGCTGACTGGTGGGGGCAGAGAAGAAGGGGGTGCCGCAGCTACAAGAGAGGTGCGAGGGCCACTAAAAATGGACTGGCGGGCCGGAATCAGCCTGCGGGCCTTGTGTTTGACATATGTGTCTTATACTGTTGCTACAGAAGCAATTTGATATTTTGTGTCACTAGAGTAATTGCTTTCAAAGTGTATCTAAACCACAGAACAAAAATGAAATATATTGCAGCTTACCATTCATTATAAGTGGTTGCTGCATTTGTGTGGTCATAGAATACTGCCCACTGGAGGAGCACACCACTATTACCACCAATGAAGTACCTTATTTATTTTCAAACTAGGATGTAACCTCTGTTGCACTGCACCACCTTTGACATATAGGTGGACATTGCTGATAGAAAGTGCGATATCTTGTCTAACCCTGGTTGGTTGCATTTACAGGCAGAGATGGAGTAGCCTTTATTGCCAGATATTTGTGAGACTCTATAAGCCATCCGATCTCCTGAAGAAGCAGGAATCCATTCTGGGAAACGTGTTGAGAATTGGGCTAGTCATACCCCCACATATATTTTGCCTGATGTTTGATCTCTAACTATTTAGTTGTGGATTATTCTAATGTATATGCATGTACAGGAGTAGGGTCTACATCAGCTAGGAGTGCGACATAACCCTTTTTTCAGAAGAGATTGATGTATTTGTAATAGTTTGTATGTCAAAAAATTACTTCTTATTGGATTTTTATAGTTGTATAAATAAAATAAATTGTTTATATATATTTTTGTGTGGGTGCTACCCCCCTTCATGACCAGGTCATTTATTGCGATACGGCAATGCATTACTTTAACTGACAATTGTGCAGTCGTGCGACGTTGTACCCGAATAGAATTGATGTACTTTTTTTCCCCCACAAATAGATCTTTCTTTTGGTGGTATTTGATCACCTCTGTGTTTTTTATTTTTTGCATTATAACCAAAAAAAAAAAAGACAATTAAAAAACAAAAAAGAAAAACAATATTTTTTACTTTCTGCTATAAAACACATCCAATAATAAAATGTAAAAAAAAAATCGAATTTCTTCATCAATTTAGGCCAATATGTATTCTACTACATATTTTGGGTAAAAAAATCCCAATTGACTGGCTTGCGCAAAAATGTTAATGGTGATGATCATTGACTGCGATATTGCGGCAGACAAATCGGACACCTAACTGAAACGGTTGACACTTTTTTGGGGACCAGTGACACTAATGCAATGATCAGAGCTAAAAATATGCACTGTCACTGTACTAATGACACTGTCTGGGAAGGGGTTAACATCAGGGGAGATTAAAGTAAAACTAAAGGCAATTTTTTTTGTTTTGGATTGAGTAGAGAGGGATTAGAACGCGTGTCCGTTTTTATTGCCGTCTGTGCTTCCGTTAGGGAGATTCATCCTCTCTGTTTGTCCTGTTTGCCATCAGCATTGAAAGTGAAAGTAAAAGAAAATCTCAAATTTTGAGTTGTCCCCAGAAAAGTAATAGAGGTGAAATCTTCCAATGGGGACATTAGTTCTGGTGACCTGGGGGTCCCCAAGGAATTCCCTTAATTTGCAGAGATTTCCCATCACTTCCTGTTTGGCCATAGGACAGGAAGTGAAGAGAAATCTCTGCAATGGGACACAAATGGCGAAAAAAATCTGACAGGGGTTATAACCCTCCCTTGCTCTATCCAAAATGAAAAAAAAAGTTTTGCCTATAGTTCTACTTTAACTGTGTGCCTAGCCTGTGTTTTTGTACAGTGTGGGAGGTGCTTTTACTAGGGGAAGGCACTGATCCATGTCCCTGCATTAGTGCCCGCTACCTGGAAGTGCAGGATCAGGTATATATATGTGATCCTGCACACAGTCCTGTAGCAGTAAATCTGCTATAGGGTGGTCGGCAAGTGGATAAATGACTGCTTATTATCCACTTCAATACCAGGCACTTACCCCTCTTCCCGCTCAGACTAATTTTCAGCTTTCATCGCTGTCGTATTTTGAATGACAATTGCATGATCATGTGACGTTGTACCCCAAAAAAAAATGTCCTTTTTTTCCACAAATAGAGCTTTCTTTTGGTGGTATTTGATCACCTCTGGGGTTTTTATTTTTTGGCTACAGATAAAAAAAGACCTACATTTTTTAAAAAATAAAAAAAATTCTCTCTTCCTGTCACAAAACTTTGTAAATAAGTACATTTTCTCCATCACTGATGGGCACTGATGATGCAGCACTGATTGGCACTGATGGGCACTAATTATGAGGCACATATAGTATCTCACAAAAGTGAGTACACCCCTCACATATTTGTAAATATTTTATTCTATCTTTTCATGTGACAACACTGAAGAAATGACACTTTGCTACAATGTAAAGTAGTGAGTGTACAGCTTGTATAACAGTGTAAATTTCCTGTCCCCTCAAAATAACTCAACACACAGCCATTAATGTCTAAACCACTGGCAACAAAAGTGAGTACACCCCTAAGTGAAAATGTCCAAATTGGGCACAGTTAGACATTTTCCCTCCCCGGTGTCATGTGACTTGATAGGGCTATTCTTCTCAGAGAATAGGTGCAGGAGTCACAACAGTGTACTTTTCTATCTTATTTTATAAATGTTTATACACTCCCCACATGAGTGAAAACACTCTATGATATACACGGAGTATTAATCACGGGTAGTCACGGTTAGTCACGACGTAGTAGTCACGGGTAGTCACTACCTCTTTTA
>BLSH010489184.1:1968847-1983457 GCA_018402905.1 Glandirana rugosa
ACGGAAGAGTAGTCACGGGTAGTCACGTCGAATAGTCATGGTTGAGTAGTAACGGTCACTGATGAGGAGGTACTGATAAGCTGCACTGATGAGCAATAAGGCTGCATTGATGTGCACTAATGAGGCAGAACTGATGGCAATGATGAGTTGGTACTGATAAGCTGCACTGATGGGCACTGATGAGAAGGCACTAATGAGACAGCACTGATGGGCACTGATGAGGAGGTACTGATAAGCCGTACTGATGGGCACTGATGAGGAGGCATTGATGAGGCTGCACTGATGAGGAAGCACTGATGGCAATGATGAGGAGGTACTGATAAGCTTCACTGATAGGCACTGATGAGGAGGCATTGATGAGGCTGCACTGATGAGGAGGTACTGATAAGCTGCACTGATGGGCAATAAGGCTGCATTGATGTGCACTGATGAGGCAGAACTGATGGCAATGATGAGTTGGTACTGATAAGCTGCACTGATGGGCACTGATGAGAAGGCACTAATGAGACAGCACTGATGGGCACTGATGAGGAGGTACTGATAAGCCGTACTGATGGGCACTGATGAGGAGGCATTGATGTGGCTGCACTGATGAGGCAGCACTGATGAGGAGGTACTGATAAGCTGCACTGATGGGCAATAAGGCTGCATTGATGTGCACTGATGAGGCAGAACTGATGGCAATGAGTTGGTACTGATAAGCTGCACTGATGGGCACTGATGAGAAGGCACTAATGAGACAGCACTGATGGGCACTGATGAGGAGGTACTGATAAGCCGTACTGATGGGCACTGATGAGGAGGCATTGATGAGGCTGCACTGATGAGGCAGCACTGATGGCAATGATGAGGAGGTACTGATAAGCTGCACTGATGGGCACTGATGAGAAGGCACTGATGAGGCAGCACTGATGGACACTGATAACCTGCACTGATGGGCACTGATTGGAACTGATGGGTTTGCACTGGTAATTAGAAAATTGACTAAAGCCCTCAAAAGTGGGATTTTTATAGGCACAAAAACAATATTATTGTTAAAAATGTTCAAAATCTATTGGTTGTTCAATATTAAAATTCAGAGAAAATCTTTGTCATAAAAAACATCAAAACAAATGACAATTATGCTGTATACATCATCCAGTTATATGCAAGACCTAAAGCATTTCGGTGTGGATCACCTTCATCAGAGGTACAGACTTGAAGATAACATCATAGATTGATCACTAGAATACAAAAATACAAATTAGCATGTGAAAATTGTACTGCAGTATATAACTGGTAAATATGGAACTTATAAATACATATATCCATAGTTATCAATACTGACATACCCGAAAGATAATGATTTTTTAAAACAAACTTTTTGACACTGCTGTAGCCCCCTCAGACCGTATGAAACCCGGTTGTGCCACACAGGTTAGTCTGCAAGAGCTCCTGGCATCACCCTGGTGGAGGAGTAAGCTGACAAGCAGCAACTGACACCCAGAAAATGACTGATGCACTAAAGTCACCTGAACAGAGGACAAAATCAAAATCAAAAATCTATATATATATATAAACAAAATGTCAAGAACCGAATACTGTTCCTGTTGGATTTTATACCTTAAAAGGTTACCGAGTATGAACCAGTCTGTGTACGGGGGTACAAAGATTTGCACGGTGGTGTTCTATTTCTTGTTGAGTAAGCTAATGCTCAGTGCAATAAGCTGCAAAAGAGGAAAAAAGAGGGAGAGAGGGGAAAAGAGCCAATACTCGTGTGGAAATAGATTAAATCTATATTCACTAGCTCAAAGTCTGTTTACATGTGACCAGCTGTGATTGGACATGCGGGTGCACAACTCTTAATGCACCCAGGGTGCAGCGGTGTCACATTGGGAGCAGTGGCTGCGTCTATGCAGTCGCTGCACTCCAACTGACAACAATGGAACATCCTGCATGGGGATGCACGGAATACCAGTGCATTCCAGTAAGGGTAAACACAAACCCCCGCATATATATGCCCCATGTATACAAGGTCTAGTTCACACCAAAACATGTGTGGGAAACGAGTTCCGTCCGTGTTCTAAACACACTGCACTTGTGATCTTATTTGTATCCAACTGCACTCCCCTTTATCTGATAGTCTAGTGGCGTGGCCTAATTTTTTTGCATAACTCTTGTATAACCTTCCACTTCTGTGTTGAAAGATTGTATAAAATTTACTTTTGCTGGGTGGATATCAGGGATGTAAAGTTGCTGAGGATGTCACTGGGTCTAACAAAAGTCAGAAAATAAGTTGCCATCATCCCTACTTTCTAAGTCTATTTTGGAAACCCCCCCATAATGGGACTTTTTCAGGAACAAGCTGCAACTTGGTTAAAACAGAATACTGTCATTCTTGTCGATCATTAATAGAAACAGTCTATAAAACCATGTTACAGATTACATTGGCAAGAACATTGACAGAATCTTCTTAACCCCACAACCAGCGAGTCTAGTAAAATGATGGTTTGTCGGTGGAGGGTACACAACACGTTTCAGAAATGTTCTTTCCTTCTTCAGGGGGTATAAATATTGAGGAATACAGTCCACTATATTGAGCAGAATGGTATTGGAAGTTGTGCAGCCGTCATCCTAATAAAATCAAAGAGCCATCACTCATTTATCACACTAGGGCCAGCACCAGTACCCACAACGTGGGCCAATGGAGAACTTCACTGAGGTCACCTATGTATCTGCGGAGGGGCCCAGTCTGCTCAGAAAAAGGCAGTCAAGATGGTATGGTCAGTGTGCTTCTGTCTTTGACAACTCGGTCTTTGTGCTTGGAGCACACCGTAGTGAGCATGCTCTCAGCACATACACAATGGCCGGGGTTCAACTACAACTTTAAGCACATGTTTACATTTTATTTACTAATATATCTAAGGTATAAAATACGCCCTCTTTCTTTTTTTGCAAATTCCCCATTTATGCTCCTCTGTTTTATACATAACTAAAAATACTTTAACCACTTCAGCCCTGGAAGGGGGAACCCTTTATGACCAGAGCACTTTTTTGCGATTCGGCACTGCGACACTTTACTTGACAATTGCGTGGTCATGCGACGTTGACGAAATTGGCGTCCTTTTTTCCCACAAATAGAGCTTTCTTTTGGTGGTATTTGCGTCACTTCTGATCACCGCTATAAGCAAAAAAAGAGCGACAATTTTGAAAAAAAAAAAAACAATATTTCTTGCTACAATACATATCCAAAAAAAAAATATATATATAAAAAATGTATTCAGCAGTTTTGGCTGATATATTCTTCCTCATATTTTTTGGTAAAAAAAAAATTACAATCAGCGTATATTGATTGGTTTGGGCAAAAGTTGCTGCGTTTACAAACGATGAGAATTCATTTATGTTTTTTTATAATTTTTTTTTACTAGTAATGGTGGCGATCTGCGATTTTTAGCGGGACTGCGATTTTGCAGCGGACATGTCGGACACTTTTGACACTTTTTTGAACCAGTGGCATTTATACAGCGATCAGTGCTATGAAAATGCACTGATTACTGTGTAAATGTCACTGGCAGAGAAGGGGTTAACCCTAGGGGGCGATCAAAGGGTTAACTGTGTTCCGTGGGATGTGTTACTAACTGTGTTGGGGCTGGGCTGAGTGGGAGAGGAGAGTGATCGCCGCTCCCATATACAGGAAGCACACGTCACACTCCTTCCCCCCTGTCAGAACGGAGATCCATGTGCTTACATACACGGATCCCCGTTCTGTCACTGCAGGGGGAGCGATCGCTGGTACCCGGTGGACATCGAGTCTGCCCTACCCGCTCCCTGGCTCCCCCGCTACACAGTGAGTGCGAGTGCACCTCAGGCAGCGCACGCTCACGATCCGCGATCTCGCAGCCAGTGTCAGGTGACGGCGATAGCGAGCCATGCTGCCACCATCAATCCACGGCGGGTGGTCGGCAACTGGTTAGTTAACCCTGAAATGTGCTAATGCTTATGGTATATCTTAAGCCAAAACTCTTTATTTTTTTTCCATTTTGGATTTTTTTTTTCCATCTGTATCTCCTTATGGATTTCCTGTAGACTAAGCAGGATGTGAGAGGTTATATTTCCAATTTGAGGCATATCATTGTCTTCCTAAGGTGATAATTGCCACAGGGACAAGTGTCATCATTTGAAAATCTCACCTCTATTCTTGGTGACAGATGAGGTAGCTGCATTCGTTTTTCATGCATATCTTTATTTTCACTTGGTGATCCTGCCAGTGACTAACTGTCCTAGACAGAGGTTTTGGCCTACAGAACACCTCCCCCATCCCATCTCCATAAAACTTGTGTGTATGTGTGTGGCTTTGGATGCTCTGTAGGTCACAGAATTGAACTGCACAGGACTGATAACATAGCATGACATAAGATTGAACAGTAGCACAGGAAAGCACTTGATTTTTGGCGCTATCAACTGGAATTCATTTTTTCCTTGAATGGTATTTTAACACCCGAAAAGTGATCTAATGAGAGAAATTCATTGTAAGGGTTTACATACACTTACCACACGCCTCTTAGCCTGGCAATGACGCTTGCTAGGATTCATTCAACATTTATCCATTTTCTTCAGTTCTTTTAAGTGCCGGTGAAATGTATTTTTTTTTAAATGCTGCTTTTAGTATTTTATTCACTTTGAAAGATAACAAGTGACTCATAACTCCGGTGTCTGGGCCCGTCCATTACCTCCCAACAAATCATGATAAAAGTGACAAGGACACACTCGGGCTTAGGAAGTGCGTATTTATGAGAGCATGATGCAAGAACAAGATGTTCTCCAGCAATTACATTGTTGTAGCAAGGTACTGAGTAATGTATAAAACAGCTCTGTGTATTCTTTCAAGCTGATATAAACCCTACAAGCGGTTTATTCAGTAACTGATGTTCTGGTTGCAGTCTTTCAGCAAGGATGCTAATTGCAACGTATTATATAGGACGGACATTTTTGAAGAGTCAAGATGTGCTACAGTTCATAAAAAGGGGCTACAACCCTATAAAGTGAAACAGTCCTCTATAACTGTTGGGTGCAGGATGAGCAATTTGTAGAGGTAGACAATCCTTAACTTCATACATGCTGCCTAAAGCAAGATTACGCTGGCAGAAACCTCTAATCCAGGGGTAGGCAACCTGCGGCCCTCCAGCTGTTGTAAAACTACATTTCCCATGAGGCATTGCAAAACTGATGGGTACAATTACTCCCAGAGGCATGATGGGACTTGTAGTTTTGCAACAGCTAGAGGGCCGCAGGCTGCCTACCCCTGCTCTAATCGATCCAGGTGGACATCATATGACGTCCTGCCAGATCGCGCCCAGGACACATCTGGTGACTGATCATCAGTCCGCTGCCGGTACCAATCACAGCAGGTCACATGACAGTTGTAAACAATGGATGGCTTCCTTTCAAGCCATCCATTGTACACAAATGTGTTGCTAGCTGTGATTGGTCAGTGTGATCATATGGTACAGACTGGGCCAATCACAGCCCATCTGTACCATGTGATTAGGTCTGGCCAATCACAGCTAATCACAACAGAACATACTGAATGGATCAATTTCATTCAGAAAAATTAATTGCTCTTGTCTAGTCTATGCGAACATAATGCGTAAAAAAAAAATACTGATCACTTCCCCAGAGTAGTAAAATGTTATGTGATAACATTATATTGCTCTAATCAAAATGTGTTAAAAAAATCATAACAAAAAGAAAAAAAAATATAACACAAACGATCTACTAACGGCCAAAACAAATGGAAACTATTCTCTACTCCTACTCCTGGACCTTGCTGCTGCCATTGATACAGTTGACCACCCTTGGTCTCCATGACTGTACTCTTCCCTGGTTCTCTACCTACTTATCCAACCGCACCTTTAGTGTTACTTACAATTCCTTCTCTCATCTTCCTTTCTCTGTTGGGGTCCCCCAAGGTTCTGTTCTTGGACCTCTCCTATTTTCAATCTACACCTCTTCCCTGGGTCAGCTGATAGGCTCCCATGGCTTCCAATACCATCTCTACACTGATGACACCCAAATCTACCTCTCCACCCCTCAGCTCACTCCCTCAGTTTCCTCCGGTATCACTAGTTTACTAATAGAGATATCAGCCTGGATGTCACACCACTTCCTTCAAACTTAATATATTCAAAACTGAACTTATAATTTTTCCTCCCCCACGTGCCCCTTGTCCTGACCTCTGTCAAAATCGATGGCACAACTATCAGCCCATCCCCACAGGTCAAGGTCTCAGGCGTAGTCCTGGACTCTGAACTCTCCTTTAAGCCCCATGTCCAATCACTGTCCAAATTCTACCGCCTCAATCTCCACAACATCTCCAAAATACGGCCCTTTCTAACCAATGACACAACAAAGCTCTTAATTCACTCGCTGGTAATCCCTCACCTCGACCACTGCAGCTCCCTTCTCATTGGATTACCTTTACATAGTCTATCCCCCCTTCAGTCCGTCATGAATGCTGCTGCCGGACTCATCCACCTTACCAACCGCTCCTTGTCTGCTACTCCTCTCTGCCAGTCCCTCCATTGGCTTCTGCTCACCCAACAAATTAAATTCAAAAATGAAAAGTAAAATAAATAAGAAAAAATGTTATAGGCCCCCTTCCCGTCGGGCTCGCTCGCAGAAGTGAACGCATACGTAAGTCACATATGAAAACGGTGTTCAAACCACACATGTGAGATATCGCTGCGATCGTTAGTGCGAGAGCAATCATTTTAGCACTAGATGTCCTCTGTAACTCATAACTGCTAACCTGTAGAAATTTTTAAATGTCACCGATGGAGATTTTTAAGTGTCAAAGTTTGTTGCCATTACACGAGCGGGAGCAATTTTGAAGCATGACATGTTGAGTATCAATTTACTCGGCATAACATTATATTTCACAATGTAGAAAGAAATTAGGCCAACTTTACTGTCTTATTTTTTAACTGAAAAAAGTGATTTATTTTTTTTTAAAAAGGTGCTTGTAAGGCCGCTGAGCAAAGATGGTGTGTCATAAAGTATTGCAACGACCGCCATTTTATTCTCTAGGGTGTTAGAAAAAAATATATATAATGTTTGGGGGTTTTAAGTAATTTTTTAGCAAAAAAAATGATTTTAACTTGTAAACACCGAAACTCAAAAAGAGGCTTGATCCTTAAGTGATTAAAGCAGAACTACACTGCATCTGAGCACCATAAACCAAAAACACTATATAGTTCATATTTCAAATTCAAAGCAGACTCCCCCATCCATCATATCTCTATGATTTATTTTGTTGAGAAATCACTTTGAAAACTCCACCCAGTATTTCTGGCTGTGGCCATCTTGAGTAAGGGCAGATAGTTCATGTAGTATTTACTTCCCAGAATCCATCTGTCTTTAGCTCAGGCATGACGGCAGGAGGATGTGCTTAGCTGAGAAAGCCTCCCCTTCCCACCTGAACACTCCTGGGTTGTATGACATAATTTACCAAGGCATGGGGACCAGGAAGTAACTGAAGAAATGTAAAAAAAAAAAAAAAAAAAAGGATTAAACAAGTAAATATGATATGATATGATATGATTTCCTATATATTTACTAATGCTAGCAACATAAGGATTAAAAATAATTTTGTAGAGTTGATTGAGAGAGTTACGTTCCACTTTAATTGAACAAGCTGAACTTTGAAGCTGATTGGCTACCATGCACAACTGCACCAGATTCTACACTCTCCAGTTTTAGTAAATCAACCCCATTGCTTCTAGCAAGTTTGCATTGCAAGTAAATAAAAAAAAAATGTATGGAAAGGAAAAACATGGCAAGTAAGAATTTGCTTCTTCTGTGCTTTCACTTACAATTTTTAAAGTTGGTGACTTTAACTATGTTAGGTACTGTACATGCTAGCAATAGAAGCAGTGATCCTCTCTGATGATGAGCTCAGCCCCCTAGTGGTTGAAGACTGACATCTAAGATAATTACAAAGACTTTTGCATGAGGTTTTAATAAATACGGCTAGCTGCTGGCCAGCATTTACAGTGACTTTCTATGACATGTCAGGATTGAGGAGCGGGAAAAGAGCCATTTAAGATGGTGATAAAATAACAACCCATGAGAAATAGAGATTTTGTTATAGTTAGATGGCCATTTCATATGGAAAAAACACTGAAATAACGAATGCCTGTAATACAATACCTATGACTTTGCCAGGTTCCTTAAGAATATTGCCAACAGAAAGTAAAAGCGCATATGGGATTTTTAAAGCTCGTGCACAAAAATACCATATGTATGAAACAAATACGGTATGTTCTTCATTTTCCACAAATTCAATTCAAGTATACTGTATGCACATATGGAAAGATGCCAACACGTTTCAAGAGGATATTCATCAAGGGCTGGAATAAGACCGTATAGATCAACAGAGCAGTAAATACTTATCAGCTTAATATTAAAAACTAGACATGTGCAGAGCGAAAAAATGTGTTTAGTTTTGTTTCGTTTCGATTCGTTATTTACATAAATCTGTTTAGTTAGATTTGTTTCATTCCTTTACTTCATTTTCAGAATTAGTTTTGTTTATTCGTTTTTCAATCGATTTGAAAAGTTTTTGAATTCAAATCCTTTTCGAATTAAAACAGTTTTCGAATTCGAATAGTTTTCCAATTTCCAAGGAGAATGGGGTGGAGTGGAAAGTGGAGGAATAGAATGGAAAAAGATAGAAAACAAAAGAGGGGAATATAACAGAAAATGAAAGAATATAATGTGGTGGAGTGGAACAGAGCTGTTGTAATCTATTCTTTTGTTTTCTGTTCTATTCTTTTCTATTCTATTGTTTTTTTTTCTGTTCTATTCCTTTGTTTTCTATTCTATTTTGTTCGCTTTTGTAATTGGAAAACTATTCAAATTCAAGGACTTTTCAAATTTGAATTTGAAAACTATTGGAATTTGAATACTTTTGGAATTCAAATTTGAAAACTATTCGAATTCGAAAAGTATTTGAAAACGATTCAGAAATTATTTGAATTCGAATTTTGTCCGAATTTTTTTTCGGAATTAGTTTAACCACTTCCCGCCTGGCGTATAGACAAATGACGTCCGGGCAGGGGGTTCATTATCCTGACTGGACATCTATTGATGTCCTCAGGATAATCCGCGATCGCGCGCCCCTGGGGGCGTGCATCGCGGCGATCGGTGGTGCCGTGGGTCAGGCTGACCCACCGCATTACCGACCGAGGTAAAAGGCTTCGATCCGAAGCCTTTTACCATGTGATCAGCCGTGACCAATCATGGCTGATCACAGTGTAAATAGGAAGAGCCGTTGATCGGCTTTTCCTCTGCTCAGGTCTGCAGACCTGAGCAGCAGAGAGCCGATCGGCTGCTCTCCTGACAGGGGGGGCTGCGCTGAACATTTATCAGCGCAGCCACCCTCAGGATCACCCCACTGGACCACCAGGGAGCCGGATCAGGACCATCTGGGAGCCCCCCCCGGACATCACACACAGGCCACCCAGGACCACCAGGGAAGGAAATCAGAGGCTGCCCAGGACCACCAGGGACTCCCCACTAGACCACCAGGTAAGGGCATTATTGTGCACTGTAGGGATCGCACTGTGCCCATGTATGATGCCTGCCAGTGCCATCCCTAACAGTGCTTGTTGCACCTGTGCCCACCACTGCCACCTATAAGTGCCCACCTGTGACACCTCTCAGTGCCCACCTGTGTCACCTATCAGTGCCCACCTGTGCCATCTAAAAGTGCCCACCTGTGCCACCTAAAAGTGCCCACCTGTGCCACCTAAAAGTGCCACCTATCAGTGCCCATCAGTGGCCAGTGACACTTATCAGTGCTGCCTAGGAGTGTCCATCAGTGCCGCATATCAGTGCCACGTATCAGTGCCCGTCAGTGCTGCTTGTCAGTGCCGCCCATCAGTGCTGTATATGTGCCCCATCATCAGTGCAACCTTATCAGTGCCACCTCATCAGTGCCAATCTGTACTGCCTCATCAGTGCCCGTCAGTGTAGCCTCATCAGTGCCCATCAGTGTAGCCACATCAGTGCCCGTCAGTGAAGGAGAAAATGTACTTTATACAAATTTTTGTGACAGAAACAAAGAAAAATGTTTTTTTTTTTCAAAATTTTCGGTCTTTTTTTTGTTATAGCGCAAAAAATAAAAACCGCAGGGGTGATCAAATACCACCAAAAGAAAGCTCTATTTGTGGGAACAAAATGATAAAAACTTTGTTTGGGTGCAGCGTCGCACGACCGCGCAATTCTCATTAAAATCGCAACAGCACTGAAAGCTGAAAATTGGTCTGGTAGGGAAGTGTTCTAAGTGCATGGTATTGAAGTGGTTAAATTTGGTACTATTGTAATTTGGAAATTCGGATACATCTGAATTTCTGAAAAATTAAAATTTGTCCAAATTTTAATTTGGAATGAAAGGAACTGCACATGTCTATTAAAAACAATCCCAGCCTGTGGACCTAGAGGGTGCCCGGATAGAGGCATAGGAACCAGAATGCTCACCCCCGGAGATCCAAATTAAAGATGGATGTTGCGCAAAAAGTAGTTAGCATATTGGAGTCCTGGTGGGAACGTTCATGTGCATGTGCCTTGAAATCTTTTACTTATGGTTGCCAACTTTTATGATTTAAAGGACAAGTTCATCTTTTCAGAAAAAATAATAAATGCACATTTTTTGGCAGGTGTGCATTTCTTATATTTTGTTGCAGGAGCCTGTAGAGCATTGCACCAGTGATCAGCAGATTGCTGGTGCCATGCAGATCTCCTGCAGACCTGTCAGTGTATCGGCTTGCTCGGATCTGGTATTAGGAAGCCGATACACGCTGACAGGAAGCATGAAGGAACTACCACTGTGCTCACTGCACTGTGGTAGTCCATTGAAAACTACAAGCCGATACCCGCAATGGCTGCTGTACCTGGTAGTTTTCCATTCACAGAACGCTGTGAATGAATGACGCGGCCGGGTGGGCGGAGCCCCACACAGCCATGTTTTTTTTTTAAATTTTGACAGCTAGCTGGTGGAGAAGAACCCCCGCTAGTTGGCACAGTGGGGATCGGGGAGGTGCGGGGGGGCGGTGCATTCATATCAGGTTACATGTTACACCCCAAATATGAGTGACATGTAACATGTTATGAAAGGTGAATTTATCCTTTAAGAGTACATACTTGCATGTCATTTTTTTAAAAAACAGAGTTTAGTGCCACTTTAACCACTTGCCGCCCGCCGACCGGCGTCTGACGGCGACAAAGTGGTTGGATATCGCACGCCGCCATCATATGACGGCGGCTGCAAGATCCCGCACTGTGAGCGCGCATGTGCCGCCGGAGGCACGCTTGCGCACTCACTGTGTTCCGGGGGGGGGGGGGGGCAGGGAGCGGGTAGGGCAGACTCAATCACCGCCGGCTACCCGCGATGGCTCCCCCGCAGAGAAAGAATGGAGGTCCGTGTAAGTAAACACGGATCTCCATTCTCATAGAGGGGGAAAGACTGTGATCACAGGCTTCCTGTATATGGAAGCCGTGATCACTCCTCTCCCCCTGCCAGCCCAGCCCACATACAGTTACAACACACCCAGGGAACACAGTTAACCCTTAGAGCACCTCCTGCAGGTTAACCCCTTCACTGCCAATGGCATTTACACAGTAATCAGTGCATTTTTATAGCACTGATCGCTGTATTAATGCCAATGGTCCCAAAAAAGTGTCAAAATGGTCCGACGTGTCCACTGCAATATCGCAGTACCACTAAAAATCGCAGATCGCCGCCATTACTAGTAAAACATAAAATAAAAAATAAAAACCCCATAAATTAATTCTCATCATCCGTAAACGCGGCAACTTAACCACTTCCCGACCAGCGGCGTAAATAGGCGGCGGTCGGGTTGGAGTGGCTTTACCAGGACATAGCCTGCACCTGCAGGCTATAACCCGGTATCATTTTTTAGAGCTGGCGGTCGGCTATCCAGGGGTAATGACCGATCCGGCTCGGGAGTTGCTCGGTCTTTACCCCAGGGGGCGGGAGGGGACACTCCCGCCGGCTTCCGCCGCTCTTCTCCGGCCTCCCGTCCCACCGGGAGACCGGAGTGACGATCCGGCGCGTCCGCCGGCTGGAAGGAGACCTGACAAAAGCCGTAATTGGCTCCGATCGGGTCTCCTTTGGCAAATTTTGGAAGCAACGTCACAACGTCACTTCCGGTTTACACCGCGGCTAACGGCGCCAATTTAAAAAAAATGACAGTATTCAGAATCACCGTTTTTGGCAATCTGACTACTGTGAAGTGCAAAAGAGGGATGGGGACCCCCCGGCCCTCCAAAAAGAGTACCTGTCACCATATATTAATATCACAAGGGATGTTTACATTCCTTGTGATAGCAATAAAAGTGATCAGTGCTAAAAATAAATAAATAAAAAATCACCACCGTCCCCGCGAGCTCGCGCAGCAAAGAAAACGCATACGTAAGTCGCGCCCACATATGAAAACGGTGTTCAAACCACACATGTGAGGTATCGCCGCGATCGCCAGACTGTGCCGCCTATGGAACTTTTTAAATACCGGACTTTGTCGCCATTCCGCGCAATTTTCAACCGTGTCATGTATGGTATCTATTTACTCGGCGTAACATCCTCTTTCACAATATACAAAACAATTGGGCTAACTTTACTGTTGTCTTATTTTTTAACTCAAAAAAGTTAAATTGTTCCAAAAAATCGCGCTTGAAAGACCGCTGCGCAAATACCGTATGACAAAAAGTATTGCAACAATCGCCATTTTATTCTCTAGGGTGTTTGAAAAAAAAAATAATGTTTGGGGGTTCTAAGTAATTTTCTAGCAAAAAAAAATGTTTTTAACTTGTGACCACCAAATATAAAAAAGTGGCCCGGTTGGTAAGTGGTTGGACTCAAATTACGTTTGGGTACAACGTCGCACGACCACGCAATTGTCAGTTAAAGCGACGCAGTGCCGAATCGCAAAAAGTGCTTTGGTCCTAAAATGTGAAATCCTTCCGGGGCTTTAGTGGTTAAGAAAATGGCAGGAAAAAAGGTACCAAAAAGGTAAGAACATTCATTTGATTTTCTTATTGTTAGTGGGGTAAAATCAACATTGGTTTTTGGCTGCAGTGACGAGAAAATTTGAAGGAGCAGGATGGAATTTTTATATCCGGATGAATGAATTTCTAACAGTGAATGCGGTTTTCATTTGGGAAAGTCTATTTATTCAAAAATTAAGCAATTAAAAGTAAACAACATTTTTAAGTAAAACAACATTGTCAAGTTATAAAATGTATTGATGACATTTTTTTGCAAATATTCGTACAAACTTTTGTTTGAAAATCTACTAGTGTATAGCCAGTTAATAGTGCTTCTCGTTCCTCCTGTTATCTATCCCACTAGCAAACAATAGGTGGAATGAACAAAGAATAATGCAAGCACAAGCTTGCACCACTCTTCTAAACATAAAAATTGGAGCAAATTCTGCTCCTAAATAACAATTTAGAAGCGATAATTTCACTGTTCTGCCATATCTGTGATAGGCAGTAGAGATGACAGAGAGCTGGAGCCTCCCTGCAGTCTCTGCTGATGTATTGTGATCACTGTATGAACAGAGAGAGGGATGTGAGCGTTCTGCTGACAGCCCCTGGTCCCTGGACTGGAGGTGGCAGTCTCTCTATAAAGAAGCCCCTGGACTGGAGGTAGCAGTCTCTGTATGGAGGGCCTCCATGGAGAGGTTGTTACCTCCAGTCCAGGGACCCCTCCAAAGAAATGTTGCCACCTCTAGTTCAGGGGTCCCTCCATAGAGAGATTGCCACCTCCAGCCCAGGGGCTCCTCCATAGAGAGATTGCCACCTCCAGTCCAGGCGTCCCTCCATAGAGAGATTGCCACCTCCAGTCCAGGGGTCCCTCCATAAAGAGATTGCCACCTCCAGTCCAGGCGCCCAAGGTCCCATTGGGTCCATTGGGTCCATTGGACCCAGGCAGCACTTTGAGAGGGGCAGCAAATTGAACCACGGCCGCCTCTCCTTCTTTTATATTTACCCAGCAAATTGACAACCAAGATTTTTTTTTCTAGCAGTTTTGTGGGTCATGATGACAACTGCCCCCTGGGCCACTCCGCCTGCCCCTATACTACCCTAGCCCGCCCCTATACTGCCTTAGCCTGTTTATATACAGGGAGTGCAGAATTATTAGGCAAGTTGTATTTTTGAGGAATAATTTTATTATTGAACAACAACCATGTTCTCAATGATTCCAAAAACTCATTAATATCATAACTCTTGTACCAACAACAAGTTATTATTTTAATAAGGAGTTTTTATGTTGAACGGATTATTAAGACGTGAGGGACATATATTTGTCCGATTCCGTCATATCCCCGCCCGATCCCATCATATCCCCGTCCGCCTCACCGGGTCCCCCGTCAACAGTAGTACTGGGTGTTTTGACGATCTTTTTTTTTAGAACCAACAGTTAAACGACCCATTTATATTTTCTTCCTCTCCGCCGGCACCAAGTTAAACGACGGGGAGAGTTTCACGACGGACCCAGGTTACCTGGGTTACCTGGGTTACCCTGGAACCCGCGGACCTGACCTCCAC